>BJCM01070261.1:18665-35736 GCA_018326385.1 Flaveria bidentis
AAATTCTTAGAAAGAAAAAGGTTTTTGTCGTTGTTTGTAGCAGTAGCATTATATAATTCAAAAGACCTCAAACCCCTTTCACTTTACTTTTGTCTTCACTCTCTCTATTTCTCTTTCCCAAAACTCTTTTTCGCCTTTATCATTCCGTCTGCAATTTTAAATCTAGGGTTTTTAATTTCACTTGCACAAACACACCCCCTTTTCACAGGTTTGTCTGCCCTAATTTCTTCCCTCTTTCTACATTTTTTAACACTTTCAATTTTGCTTCTGTAATTTCATGGTTAGAGCTCATAAAGCGTGAATCTTTAACCCAAAAGGTTCAATCTTTCTCTAGTTTCTTGTGTCTTTCTGTGCTAAAATCGACCCCCTCGCTGTTTCTTGAAAACCCTTGTAAAACCCTTCATAAAGTTTGATTATTGTTTGTGGGTTTTGCTCAATTGTGTCTTTTTAGGACGGAATTTGTGAAAATTTACAGCATTTAGAGGTGTCTGTGGTTAATTTTCTGTTGGATTTTTGTGGGTTTGTTCAATTGTGCTTTTTGGGTTGGATTTTGTTGACATTGTTGGTGTTTAGAGGTGTGTGTGGTTGTGGGTGGGTGTGAGATTAGTGAGTAAATGCATGGATGGAAGGGAAGGAATTCCATCCTTTTATCTCAACAGAGGGTTTCGTGGGTCGGGTTCTAATGTCGGGTCGGGTAATCAGGGTGGAGGGTTCCAAGCCCCACCACCCGGTTTCAAGACTCAATCGAACCCGAATTTATCTCCCCATGGGCATAGCAATATGAGGTTAGCACCCTCAATAGGTTCTTCATTCCATTTGGAACACAACCCACCAGCACCACAACCACCACCTAGTTTCCCTCATGGGTTTAACTTGGATGGTGGTAGTAGTGGTGGAGGTGGTGGCGGTGGCAATGGCAGTGGTGGTGTGAGTGATGATGGTGGTGGTGGTGGTGTTGGTGCAGCCTCTATTCCTGCACCTAGAGGTGGAGATGAGTCCATTGTAAAGAAAAAAAGAGGGAGGCCTAGGAAATATGCCCCTGATGCTTCTTCCCACATGGCTTTGGGGCTAATACCTGCACCCGCGGTGGCATCACCTGATCCAACCACACCGACACCACAAAAGAAAAGGGGGCGTCCTCGTGGCAGCGGAAGGAAGCAACAGCTTGCAAATGTTGGTATGTTTTTGACTTTTTAGTTGCCTTTTTGCATTTGTTTGGTTATCTTGTTATACATTGGTTGTTATGACTTATGAATCTTGGTCCTATTGAGGCCTTGGGCCATTGGTAGTAGGTAATCTTGAACTTCTCATCATGGATTTTGATGATCTTGAGGTTAAGTTGTGTTTACTGTGTTACAATTGGTGTAAAAATGGACAACGGGTTACCCTCTTAGGATGATTTTATTTGACATGGAAATGTTGATTGTAGCCTGGAAGCATATCATTAACCTCCTACTGTGATTATTATTGATTTGGAGGCTAAATATTTTTCAGGAATTAGAAGGCATAATGGATTGATTCATGTGTTTTATTTGTGCAACATGGTTTTAGGCTTTTGTTGGGCTTATGTAGAAGTGGCAAAATAGGGGGTCTTGCAGGAAACAGTCAAGATTTGTTCGCTTTGAAAATGATAATTTTCAGTTCAGGTCAAAGTGGATCGGATTAACCAACAAGCGCTTTTTAAATATGTTTACATTAAGCAATATTGTTATACACTCCCTACTTTTTGGTGATAAAACATTACCAATCAACCCATTCATAATTATATTCTAATAATTGTCACCTCAAGGTATATAATCTCCTACCATTGATTTAGCTCATTTAAGCCAGTCTACTGCTTTTGTTTTGGGCATTAACCTAATAGGCATAAGAGACAGATTGATGCTAGAATTGATTAATGTTTAATAGCATTCACCAGCTCTTGTAGTGTAACTTAGGTGGCTTTGTTATTGATAACTAAGTTTTCATTATATTTTTCTCTTTTATAGCACGAGCACCATTGATTGGTATTTGGTTTTTAATGTCGATGGCCAAAAATAGTCTGCTATAGTGCTATACGGAGGTCGAATGTTGAATTTTCTGTTCATCTCATTCCTTGTGTTTCTGTTATCTTTTTATAATGTGTTTAGGCGAATGGATGCATAATTCTGCAGGATCTGCCTTCACACCTCATATCATCCATGTATCGGTTGGAGAGGTATTATAACTTATATTCCCTCCTTATTAAAACAAATAACACATTTACACAATTAATTAAAATGTTCGACCGTCAATTAAGTATCTAAAATTCCTTGGAAAGTAATGGAATAGAGGAACCTTGTGAACCAAAATCATGTTTATCAATACCTTTTAATGATTACTAGGAAAAGATTGAGACTTTGAGAGGAAATTGTTGTGATTTTATTTCGGTTCATCTTAAAAATGAAACCTTATAACTAATATTTACAAGCATTATTGTAAACCTTTTTGTTGCAGGATGTTGCGGAAAAAGTATTGTCCTTTGCACAGCAAAGGCAAAGGGCTCTCTGCATCTTGTCAGGCAATGGTTCTGTTTCTACATTGACGTTGCGCCAATTTACATCCTCTGGTGGGACCGTGACTTATGAGGTTTGACCACCTAACACAAATGATCTCTTGATGCACACTTCCAATCTTTACGGCACTGGTTTTCTTGCTAAAATATAGAGGTGGGCAGGAAGCAATATGGACAGGTTGGGTAACATGTTAAAAGAAATAGGTTTTGTACGGGTTGAAACGGGTCTAGTTGAGTTGACCTGAAACACTTTTAGCCGTAATATTCATAAAATAATTTAGGAGGTTTTATGCATCAAAAGCACACTTTTAAACCACTTTTGACCTGTTCGAAAGTGTTTCCTTTTTAGTTACTTATTTGTTGCTCTTATTGTTTGACCCTCCATTACTCAATCATGATTGTTACATTGTTCTATTAACGGCTTTCTAGGGTTGTTTTGAGATACTATGCTTATCGGGCTGTTATCTGCTTGCTGAAACCGGTAGCCCCCGCAACCGAACTGGCGGTCTTAGTATATCTGTTTGTAATGCTGATGGTCAAGTGCTTGGCGGCGCAATTGGTGGTAAACTCATAGCCTCCACCCTAGTACAGGTATCACTTTACACCTTTTTTCCCTCACTTCCATTTTTCTGCAGATAACATTCTTTTTTGGTGGCAGGTGGTGGTTAGTAGCTTCTTACATGGTGGTGGAGATAACTACAAAGCAAAAACCGCAATCGAGCCACCACCCTCAGGAGACGAAAAGAGTCCTGGAGTTCAGCTTAACTAGACATCATCTTGTAGATTAATGGTGGACTATGTGTTGGTGTATTTGTTACAACCAAAACAAAAAAAAAACTTGACATCTTTATGCTTGTTTAGATGTAGAACCTCTGTTTTTCAATTTGTTCAGTAGATTGAAATGCGCAATTGCCATCTGTAGCTAGTATCATTTTATGTATTGGGATCTGGATATTATGTTTCTTTGAGGCTGAATTAATGTTCATTTGTAGGGTTTGTTCACGAAAATTTTAGCAGTTTTATTCATGTTTCTTGAGTTTTCAAACAAAGATTTCAATTATACAAACAGAAAATGAACAATGTATGCCCATTATGAAACACAAGATTTTCAATCAAATTTTGTAATTCTGGAAATCTACAGGAGACCCAAGAGTTGCTGAATATCTCTCTGCAAAAGACAAAACAAGGGTACAGTAAATCAAACAAGTTTAAGCAAGATGAAGCGTTGTAATACCGTGACTCGTTCATAATGGTATTTTAGTTTTTACCTCGATTGTAAGAGGGGAAGTTGTGGGGTAATAGCGGTCAACAGGTTGACCATTTTTATCAACCAAGAACTTTGAAAAATTCCATTGAATGTCTCCCCCAAGGATGCCATAGAACCCTGTTTTCAAGAACTCATACACAGGTGCAGCATTCTCACCATTCACATCAACCTGTGTTAAAATAGCATTAAAGTTTCAAACTAATTTTTTTATTTTTTTGACATATATTGAAATTTGATAGTTTTTTCATAGTGGATTTTTAAATTCTACCTTATCAAAGATGGGGAATTCTGATTTGAATCTTGTGCAAACAAAGTCAAGAATCTCTTCATTGCTTCCTGGTTCTTGAGCCCCAAATTGATTGCATGGGAATGCCAAGATCTCAAAACCTACATTCATTGAAGTCAAACCTTACATTTCAACTAGTAACCGTCATCAGAATTGTTAAAAATAAAAATAAAAAACCATACTTTTCTTGCAATAATGGATTATTATTATTTTATTATTAAAAGTGTAAATGCCAATGTTATTGCGTGGATTTATAGTTTTTTTGTAGTTTTAAGGGCTAGCCAGATTCTATTCTTTATAAAAATTTTCCATCTACTTAGAGAGACGGATGAATAATGAATCGAGTATTATATCAAATTTGAAGCCGAAACCAAAACCTACAAACCTTTCTCCTTGTACTTCAAATAAATCTGATTCAGTTCATCATAGTTGCTATTTGTAAGCCCACTGCCACAAAGAACCAACAACACAATTAGTCTTTTTCTTTAGAAAAAGCAATACCCAAATCTTTTCCGATAAAATAACCAAATCTTGCCCCCTACAGGACTAAAACACACAAATTTTGAGTTGGAGACAACACAACTTACCATCACGATGCCCCTTGTGAGAACAACACAATTAGTTGTAAGCAACTTTATGATATATAATCACAAATCTAAGTTATACAGATAGTAAAAATAGTAAAAAAAGATGAGCTTGATTGTATGTAACAAAAGGGCAAATGTGCTGCAAGAACATCTGAAAGAAATAACAGTGAAGATTGTGAAAGCATACCACTTGGAGGCAACATTAACAACAAGTACAACTTTTCCCTTGTATATACTAAGGTCTACATCGTTACCCTTTGCATCCTGCTTCCAATTGAAGATCAAAATCATAAAAAAGCCAATAATAAAAAACTAAACACAATAATTCTGTGTTTTAAACAGATTTTTGTGTGGAAGAAACTGTTCAAGATTTCTGGGGACTTGATCATCAATCAATTGTAACAATAATAGTCAACTATCTGTACAAAAGACTCAGAATCGACATTAGGGTTCATGAAAGAGACCAAGGGGATTAGCAAAATCAAACCTTGACAGTGAAATCGAAGAGGGTTTTCTTATCGGAGGTGGGTTGAGCTGCCATTGATGATCGCTGGTGTTTGAGAGCTAGTGCGTTGAAACGACAGGCAGATGATATGTTAACTGTTAGAGTGATTGTATTTATATTTAGGGAATAATTGGACAGATGAACGATAAGATGCTTACTAACCTTAAGCATTGGTGGCTACAGTTACAAAAAGGGGTGAATAGATGCCAATACAGACGCCCAAAGTTTGATGCTTTTTGAATCATTCGAAATTATATATTATAGACAATAGATAACCAGGCGTGACCTTTATCCAGCTGCTGCATATTATCATCAAACGCTAATATTACTCGCGATATTCGTAGACGTTTTAAGCTTATTAAAAGTTTGTTAAGATTTACTGTAACCGGAGGAGCGTTGAAGCTAAGGTGGTTGACTAGTGTGACTTGACCATAGTGTGCGATGATGAGCATACTTGCCAACCACCATGTGTCGGAATGATATTGTGGATGCAGTTTGGAAGCTCTTGTGTCCTGAGGTTGTTCAGAGTGACGAAACATAATACAATATAGAACTTATGTTCAATATAGTACTTTTAGGTTTCAATACTTGTAACAACGGATTTTTGCTTTTGGTGATATTTAAAAGCTGGAGTGACTATATAAATTACAACATTATAGATATTCTAACACGAAGAACATAATAGACATGGAGTACATGTAAAAGGTTGTTATCTAGCATAACTAATATGCATTAGGATGCCAAAGCTTATTTATCGCGAAACTATGGAAGCATACATCATAGTGTGTAAGTAATACTTAAGCGACACCAAGCAGCTTCTTAATATCCTTCTGCAGTAACAAGAAAACCAAACAAGAAAACATGAGTTTTGCAGGTGTTGAATTTAGACAAGATAACGTTACATAACGTGGTTTACCTCGATGCTTAGAGGCGTGGTGGTTGGAGCATAACGGTCAACAATCTTTCCTTCTTTATCAACCAGAAACTTTGTGAAGTTCCACTTAATGTTGTCACCAAGAAGCCCTCCTTTGCTTGACCTTAAGAAGTTATACAGGGGTTCAGCATTTTTGCCATTTACATCAATCTGCATTAACCGAGTGTGTCTCAATCAACAACTTATCTCACAAGAAATATGCCCAAACAGTCCATTCAATACTAGATAATAACTTCCAAATGGTACACCCGAAACAACTTCAGTTTCATGAAATGATTTGTACAACGGCAACCTTAGAAAAGATGGGATATTCGGCTTTAAAGCGTGTGCAAGCAAACTCCTGAATTTCATCATTACTTCCTGGTTCTTGCCCGTTAAACTGATTGGATGGAAATGCAAGAATCTCAAGACCTACAAAATCATAAAAACAGATTCAAGTTGCAAAAGGTTGTTCCACTGTGTGGGAAAGAAAAAAAAATATTTGAAGGGTGACAGGAAAAACAAACCTTGATCCTTGTACCTCTGGTACAAGGTTGTCAGCTCGGGGTAATTAGAGTTCGTAAACCCGCTGCTCATAACACAGAATCAGAAGTTAAGAAATAGCGTGTTAACAAGATGTTAATATGGAAAATTATTGGGGCATATAGTTTACCATTGTGATGCAACATTAACAATCAACAAGACTTTCCCCCTGTATTTGTTAAGATCCACTTCTTGGCCCTTTGCGTCCTGTAAGAAAACGAGCCAAAAAAGAAAGGTGCAAATACTAAAAAGATGACCCTTAATATTGGAGGTCTTTATATGCAGATTTCTTAATATGACAGCAGAACAAGAAGTCATAAAAGAGTAAAGTCCAAAGCACAAAACTTTAAGGCGTGTGGAAAGTAAATACAACATACACAATCCCGTGGTGTTATCAACAAACAATTGTGAGTTCATGATGCGTAACACATATGCTAGTAAAGATTGTGAATGCAGGCAACATAATTGAACAGAACATTAGATGTATTCTGTCACAGTGGTGCTAAGGTAAACACACCAGAACATTGTACGCCACAAGTATTGGTCCTTGACATTATGCATGGAATCATCAGCTTCTCGTTACAATGAACGATGAACACGTTAAATGAGCTACAATACAAGTAAACTCCCCACCCCTACGAATACTTGACTTGGAAGGAAAGGTACACTCCATGCTCTCTTACTATGCTCTCATATATACACTTAGACTACATTACTTAAGACTTACTCTGATGTCACATGATCGAGGCAATCGCGCCTTCAAGCATCAGTTCACAGGCATATATCCAATGTTGCAACAGGAATCCTACTGTTATTACACATCCTAATAGATACTATGATCACATTAGAAGATCATCACCTTGTGGGTACATTTTACAACAATTAAAGCAGTTAAAAACTAAACAAAAATAGATTTATTTTCATAGTTTTCCATACATCATCAATGAATATGCACACTAATTGGTTTAAGAAACAATCTTTCAAGATACCCATCAATCAAAACACACAAAAAAAAAACACAATGTGCTATATTTTAAATCAATAAGGATCAATTTAAAACCCTACAATCAAAACAACAAAAAGCTAAACAAACACAATTAACAATTTCAACATCAAACTCCTACAATCACCATATATAAACGTATTTTTAACCAATGAAATCATTTCAAAACCGTAAATTGAAGTCAACAAACCTTAACAGTGAAATCATAAACCGATTGCTTCGATTGAGTAGTCATTGATTGATTTGATCTTATACCCAACACTAGGGTTCTATTGGTACCATAGAATCTTGAATAAAACCAAGATTTTCTTGAAGCTGAGGAATGAGAAATTGAAGAAACAGATGGAATTAACAGAGAATTCAAAAGGGTTCTTGAGGGGGTGACTAGAGTTCTTCGAGCAATAAGGTTACGGAGCACACGAGCTGATGAACACGACATGGGGGTTCTGTATTTATACGAATCTTGTAGCGATGATGACTGTATAATTTATAAATCAAGAAAGGCTAAAAATGAGATTTTTAATTGTTTTTTTGTTGAGTGTGTGGATATTGAGGTAGATACGTGGCGGTTGAAGGTTGTGCTGACCTGGCAGTGGTGCCGGTTGGGAGCCAAGGTGGTGATTAAGAGTGTTTTTAATTTTTTTTAACTAACTGTATTTCTATTTTAATCGGACATATTTATTCTTCTCGTCCTTTACAATTTAACAGTTAAAAAGGTAATTTAAACTAGAAAATATACAAAAAAAAGTATAAAAATATCAAAAAAAAAACATACAAAAAGATATTGTCAAGGCACGAGGTTTTGAGCATGCATCCCAATGTCCTTGTGTCATTTCAGCTGCTCTAGATTATCACTTGAGTTTGTATCTAAATGAAACATTTTTATACACTAATATGTACTTGCATCCCTAGACAAAAAAGAACAAACGGGTAAATAGTTGTCTAGTTAACCCGTTAGAAACGTGTAGACAGGGGACCCATTTGGGTGCTTCATTCGATCAGTCTGATATCGTCAAAGGGTTGTGGCAACATCTTTTTTCCTCCTGTGTTTGCTCTGTTTGTTGTTACTATAGTTTACTCACTACTCTGTACTATAGTGGTTGTTTAATATTATCATTATCAGATTACTATATTGTATAGTATACATGTGAAGCAAAATGTTTTTAGAGCCACTTAGATATTAGTAGATATGTTTGCTTGTTATTTAATTCGCCTGGCCATCCATCTAGCCAGTCCTACAAGTTCTCATATGACTTCGGATACGAGACATGTTCCACACTAACATAATCAAGAAATTTTCAAGAAAGGATTGATTTGAAGCATATGCCAAAAAAACCAACAAAATCCCATGGAAAAATAAATTCAATCTAACACCTACAGAAGAATTACAGAATCTGATTCAACTTTTAAAATTTTGAGCAGCTACTTGCAGCGTGTCTTCTCGCGCAGCATCCCACGAAATAGATTACAGACTGACATTGAGCCAATATTATCAGATGTAAATTTATGCAAAGATATTATATATTGGTTTCTCTGTAAGAGGTCAAAATTTGAAGACTGGACTTTTTTCAAGTCTCCCTGAAAGTTTAATGCTTTATGATACGGAGAAGAACATAGTTTTGTTGAATTGTCAATTATGAAGTAGTACATGGAGAGTTACCAAGACGACGAACAAAACCACATTAAAGATAGCAACCACACGCCATTCAATTTTCATGTACTCTGCTACTGCAGCCCTGAAAAGCCGATACTAGATCAAAAGCAGAATTAAGTCGAATAATATTGTAGAATATAAGGAGAAAGAAGCTTACTTGCAGGAATCACAGTTGTAGCATTTTATGGACTTTGAATTCCTGTAGAGTCTGCAGTCCTTAGCAGAACTAATTGGATGGAAGCTCAAGTCATAGTAAGAAGCATTCACAGCAGGGTAACCACACCTAAAACAACATTGAATTGAATCTAAGTTGTTCGTATGTGGATTAGATGTTGCAATTTTGACCCATTGTAGATTCGGGTAATGTTTATATGTAACAGGTCAAATGGATAAGAACAAAAAAATAACTAAAAAAAGAATGTGTAAGCATGTCGAAAGGTGTCCATAGCGTATTTTTTTAATGCATAAAACATTTTATAATCATTTAGTCAAACTATATATTAATATAATATAATGTTTGCGATTATATTTGACACTAATGATTATCAAAACTAAAATTTCAGACAAAAAGTTTTCCTGACTGACTTGCACAAAGACTCACAAAGAAGATTTAAGAAACCTACTGAGACGGTGGTCTGCAACAACCAGATTCAATGGGTGTTAACTTTGCTGATTTGTATTGTTTAAGAGTCTGCATAAAACCAATGTTACAGTCACATTTATGAAATGAATCAATCACTTAAAACAAAAAGGTGGAACACGGGAGGGGACAGGATGTGTATTTTAGAGACCTTGTATCTTTTTGATAAGTTACTACAATCATCAGCTTTAACAAGACAACTTTGAAGGCGCTTCCAATTATTGGTGTTGTTCAACTGAGACCCAAATCAAGAAACAAGTTATATAGTAGGTAAATTTTCAAAATGCTATGCTAGGATCTAGACTTGAAATGGATGCTTACTTCTTTTAGAAACCATTTATTATAATCCTGAAGATGATACTCCTTGAATCTGATAAAATAAAACGATAAAGAATTCTAATCTCAATAAATAATTAAATCATTAACACAAGGGTAAAAAAAATAGCACTTTAAATCTCACCTAAAACCCGGAACATTATGACCGGTGCCTTTGTTAGTTATAATAAAACTGCAACATAGAAGATGAGAAAATGCATAATTTGGTATATAGATGATATCCTATGGTTGAAAATTAATATACATGATGATAGCTATACACATGGACAAATATACTTACGCCAATACGGTAAAAACAAGGATTCCCAACAAAATCAAGAAGAGTATGATCAAATACTGCAAGACGTATAAACTTTTAGCGACTGTGACTACAGAAACTGCAAAACTCAAGATTTTGAAAAAGAACCACAAAATATGAACATACCATCCATAATAATATAGAGTTGTTCTTTAGCGCCCCCAAAAACCCAACAATTGATCTGAAACTCAGAAAACAGATCACAGTAACAAAAGAGGTACAATCTAACTTTAGAGATGGAACCTTTTACCATAAGTACTTGCAGATATGTTATTGTTGAATGCATGCATTCACCATGAAATTCAAAAGAGCTAATATCAGTTTTGAATTTTAATAATGAAAATATGTTCATTTAGCTTAAAGTCAAACTCTGTCTATTAGGAAGGCATATTGATAAACTGAAGAAAACCGCAGAGATATCTTACATCACAAATATTAAAGTGCCAAGACCCAAAACTGGAAGAGTGAGCGATTTTCTACAACCATCATGATGAATGCTAATCCACACGCCAAAACCGATTACACCCACTGCTACAAACTACACATTAAATATGTACAACATTTTTTAGCTATCAATCTAAAGCATCAATTAATTTCTTCCCCTAACACTCTAACAGAACTGAAATTTGCCAAAGTATATTCAGTAATAAACTATTTTGTGACTATGTACTTATGAAGTCAAAGGCATCAAAGGCGCGAGCCCAGGCTGAGGCAAGACTGCCTTGAGTGCTGGCACGCGCAGTAAACAGGGAAAAACTGGTCTGAAACCCGCATTAAACAACTAAAACTGTCCTAAAATGGCTTGAAACACGTCTAAAACAGCTAAAAATGGCTTGAAACGCGCCTAAAACTGCTAATAATGGCTTGTTTACATAGTGCATGTGCTTGTCTCAGGCCCTCACATTTTAATCCCCTTGTGCCTAGGCGACAGACTCACCTTTGCGCTTCGTCTTCGACTGCCTAGCTTTGTGAGCACAAACTAGACAACTTCAATATAAATTCTCGAAAGTGATGCCACATAAGGGCACTGTCTAGTGATTCCTAAAGTGTGTTACTGAGCAGGTGGAACATATGCTCTCTCTCATATAAAAAGATTTAAACATTGATACTGCAATAACTCTAACAATCAAGATTCAATAGTCAAGAACTTGAGCCAAAACCTCACAGCTAGACTACATGTAATCAATGTAATAAAACCTAAGAAAATCTAGTACTGGCATTTCGACAAACACCTAGAGTGCATTCATAACAAATTGCTCGAGAATTCGATAAACATATTACATACCAAGGTCAGAAGATTAATCCATCTGATCACAAACGTGCTTACTCCTGTGCTCATCTTCTCCCCCAAAAAACCCCTTTTCTTTTCTTCAATCGATACTAAAATAACAAACAGTAACCAAAATCTTCCTTGCTTTTCGAAATCAAAATGGGTTCGATCATTATAAGTGACTTGCAATTTGAAAAAGCAGAGGCGGCAAAGCAACATATGATATGATGTAAGAAAGACAGAAATTGGATAAAGATGAAGAATTTGAGGGTCGTTTTGGGGAATTTGCAAGTGGGTTCACATGATTTATGGCTTTTGGCTTATGGAAGCTTCAAAAGTGATGATTTTTGTTAACAACAGACAAAGACTAAGCAACGGAAAGTGATAAAATATGCGGGGTGATAAAATATAAACTACAGTCGACACGATTTTTTTTTGAACTAAATTTACGTCAAAACGTAAATTAATTTTAATTTAAACATCTGGATGAAAGCTTATTATATTCGACACGACTCCAAACAAAATTTACATCGAAACGTAAACCAACTCAAAAAGTATATAAAAATAAGCACGTGCGATGATGTCATATGTGACGTGATAAAGTATAGATTATAATCTCCCTGACTCGTTTTCAGACTAAATTTATGTCGAAACGTAGAGTAATTTGAATTTATAACATCTAATGAAATATTTGACATGACTCGTTTTCAAATATAAGAGTCATAAAGTTATATTACGTGTTTTTTCTACTTAATAATAGGCTCCATAAAGTTATATAACGTCTAATGAAACGTAGAAAATTTCTAAATAAAATTAAAATAGAAATAGTTATAAAGAAGAGAATATAAATATCATTTTTACTGGCTATTGTTGCTTATAAAAGCAGCAACTGCCAAGGCTACTTTGTGTTAGAATAACTTCCTCGTAAACTTCCTTTGTGTTGAACTTTATAAGATGAATGAACGTTCTATGGGCACAAACTTGGTCGGAGGACCTACTTGGCTGCTTGCAATTTAAACATTTTTAGTGATTAGGGCGTAAAACACTCGAACTTTATTGTATTAATAATGTTGTTTTTTAATATAACTAGTTTATAATAATATTGTCTTTCTCTTTCTAAAGATTTTATTATTTCCTTTTTAGCATATATTTGTTTTATAAAATCAAATAGCAATTGTATTTATTTTGTGTTTATTATGTTATTATTTTTATATATTTTCATCTAATTAATATGTTATTATTCTTATATTAATTTTCTATAATTTGTGACTCAATTAATTAGCTCAACCTTTTTACTAAATTAGCTGAAGTGTTAAAATTCAAATTCTTGATCATTACATTGAAAATTATTATGATATATTATTATTATTATTATTATTATTATTATTATTATTATTATAACTAGTGTTATAATACGACGCGCTTTGCGCGTCGGAAGAAACGAAGGAGGCTCAGATGACGTTTGGAGATGATTCTATCATCATACCCGTGAAAGTAAAAAAAAATCATAATACAACAAACATTCACGTACCGATGAACAAAATAGGTCTCATATGAACATGTAAAATGGTCTCATAAGAACGTATGCTTTTCATCATCAACCAAATCAAGATAGTGTCCCAGCCAACATAAATAACATCTAATGAACATATGTTCAACATCATTAACCAAACTATGATATTGTGTCGAACGAACTCAGGTTTGTCTCAGGTTGTACTCATCATCGACCAAAGGACTCGAAAAGAGCTCCACGGAACAACACATGACCATCATCGACCGTACTGGAATATTGTTAGCTAACGAAAGTAGTCTAAGATGAATATATATTCATCATGATCAACCTTGGAACCCAAAGAAAATCCAACAGAGGCCACATTTGAAAACCTTAACAGTCAAAACAACACAAGCCTGAATCTAGAAAACATATAAACAAAAGAGTCTCAAATGAACTCAGACTCATCATCATCAACCCAAAATAGCTTTGATCACGTATCTCGTCGGTGGCTTATAAAGGTCTCTTTAAAAGTAAATTCGACATAGGCCAAACTTGAAATCTTTAATAATAAAAAAGGCATAAACATGAAAAATGTATAAAAAGAAAAGTCTCAGATGAACTCAAGTTCATCATCATCGATGGTCACAGCAACATAGATGTCTGAAACCCCTTCCATAACACCAACAACATTCAATCAAACCAAATACCATTGAGCAGAATAAGATGAAATGGCTCCTCATCGCCACCGCCAAGAAAACCCGCATAAGCAAAAGTCCGGCGACGGCGGGACTCCATAACCTCACAATATGGCGACTTTCGAATAACTAGTTGTGGATGCATGTAACGCCTAAAAGAACAACCTGGAGGTAAGCTCAATAAAATAAATAGAGATCATTGTAATTGTAACATGTAAATAAGGGTTTTGCTACACCTAAAAAAAGCTCTAATTTCACACTCAAAACTCAAAAGGTCAATCGACATTGTTTCAAATGATCATTTAAAAGATATGGGGTCATGATATTTTACATAGCATCCAAACAACCGTTTGATGAAAACTCAAAACAAATGTTTAAACGATAAGTGTGTCACGAAATTTTACATAACCTGCAAAATACCAATGGGATTAGAATTTAGCGGTGTCGCTATAGTGGACCCTAAAAGAATTATTAATTTTTTTGTTAAAACAATTCAACGGTCATTAATGGTGGGCTTGGGCTGGCAACACACGATATGGTGTGTGAATGTGTATTCAGAAAGAGGTGAAAAAGACTTTTGTTGATAAACCAATTGGAAAGGTGAGGCAAGTTCATAGGAAAGGTAAAAAGGCATAGCATAGCTTTCAGGAAAACTCCTTCAGATGTATTGGAAATGGAAATACAGATCAAATACCTTCTGAGGCGGTTCCGTACATACAGTCATATAGTACGGAGGGGAAGAGAAGAAGGGCTAGGCACATAAGGTGGGGTTAATTGTCTTACAGGCAAGCTCTCGGGCTTCTAGTACCGATTTATAAGCCACTGCTTACTTTGACGTTTTTCCATTTCCCATAAAGTTTCCCTCCAAATGACACTTGTTCATGCGTCTGTCGCCGTAATAATCTTCAGCACACTATAAATTTTGTAGTTGAAAGTTGGGATGGTTGTAGTTTTAGCATGAGACAAAAGTCTCTACTTCTTTAACACTGTTTTTTTTACAACAAATTCATATATTTACTAAATCTACTATTAAATATACACCATTTATTTACGTTAAGAATTGAACCATCACCACTTAAGATATACAACTTTTAACGTCTTTGGTGGTTATGCTTTAATTTCTACCAACAGGAGGATCCATACGCTTCGGTGAAGCCGGTAAGAGAAGGCCGTCGACAACCTGCACCAGAGCTCCGGTAACCCACATACCTACCTCCCTTCTCTCTGTCCACAAACCCCAATGCAGAGAAATAATCTTAAATCTAATTGTGAGGAAGGACCAATGCGCAAAAAATGAAAAACCATGTGACCAAAATATATACCTCACAAACTTCATTGATTTTTCAACTTAGTTTTTAAATATATAGGGTAATAATAATAATAATTATTATTATTATTACAATTAAGGATTCTAACAAAGTTCTGTGTGATCTCAATCTATAAAAAGTGTGTGCATTATTATTTCTTTTAAAAAAAATAAATTTATGATACACAATCAACACCTAAGTATAGATTATTTATATAACGTCTTTATATGTGAACAAACTAAAGCAGTTATACTCAATGTCGGATCCAGAATTTTTATTCACGGGGGGAGAAAATTTGAGGGTTATTTGGCTATCGCAATATAATATATATTTTATTAGTCGGGTTCGAGTTAGATGGGTCGGGTCTGCTCATTGACATAAAAAATCGTTAAAATAGTTCCCAAACTCATGAATTTGCGTATATATATAATATAACAAAAATCGTATTAAGGCAATTATATTCGTGAAAGTGGTGATATGTGATATTTGAAACAATTATTGTCACACCCCAACCTTGACTGCGGAAACGTCGAGAAGTGAGAGTTAAGATCGTTCACAGCCACATAACGCTATTATTAAATCCAAATATATTAATCATAATTTCAATTGTACCCATACAAACATAAGTCTCAAAGAAAGTAAATAACATAACATAAGATGTAACAAGCCAATTTATTTTATTTATTTAACTAGGTCCATTCGTAGATGTGAAAGTACTTCAAGATGTCAATCAAATTTGAGCATTTCCTGAGACATGTTAAAAATAAAATGTCAACAATAATGTTGGTGAGATTTCCATAGTTTTTAATACATAAGTATATAAAAGATGATAATTCATGTTGTAAGTTAGAGAACAAAGTAACTAGGGATGTAAGACAGAATGCACAATCAAACCTTGACAAAGTTTTACAAGTCTCAAACATTTACAAGTATATACGATTAGCTAAGTGTACTTGGATCAACCAAGCAGGCTTGTCAGGCCCATAGATCTATGACATAACCAGGCTAGCAATACTTAATGATTGTACATATATTCGACATTACATGGTAGCTACAAAGTTCAACTAACCACAACACACAAGTAAATTGCTATAAGTTTACAAGAATCAAACGTTTACAAGTGCAATGGTTATAAAGTAACATTGTTGGATTAAGAAGAAGGCTAATACAACCAAAACTATGTCACTTAAGTTATTTTTGTGCTGCATGCAAAGGCTTCCGAAGCTTAACATGGAACTTCTGAAGGTTGTAGAGTTCTTCCGAGGACAAAGAGAAAGATCAACTTCCGAAGACAGAACTCTACTTCCGAAGACAAGTGCATACTTCCGAAGTTCAAGACTTAGAACAATAAAGTAAAGATCGCTTCCAAAGTATGATAAAAAGAAGAAGTCTCCAAGCCTTGGAAGAAGCAGTCTCTTCCGAAGTATAAGTGGCTCCGGAAGTACTTACTCTTCCGAAGCCATTTAACCTTCGGAAGACACTGCTATGACCAGTGGACACAAGTATGGTCTCTGACACTCCGCTGCAGACTTCTGATACAACATGGGTTCTTCCCAAAGAGCCATGTTGTTGACCATACTTTATTCCACTGTTTACCTTTTTATGATAGTACATGTTACCAACTTTAGTTGGTGACAAAAGGTAAGTCAGGGACATGTCCTGACTACCATATCTTAGATAATACTTTATTTGAGATACCTTAAACTATAGTCTTGTAGTATAGGCTTTAGCTAAGGAAT
>BJCM01070265.1:0-17199 GCA_018326385.1 Flaveria bidentis
ATGCTCTGATACCAAATGTTACAAACAGCAGTTAACTAACTCAATGTTTACTGAATATTTCACTGATTGTATTCAAGAATCTATCAACTAATACAAACTAAACACCTATTTATAGTGTTAGCAAGAACTAACTAATTACACACTAAATCCCTCTACTATCAAGATTTAACATAACCTATCACTAAACATACAAACTCAAACTAATACAAAGAATTACAATCTAACAAAAACCCCTATGGAGGTATGGTCTGGTAAGAAGCAAGACTATGGTGATCTTAGAGTTTTTGGGTCTTTAGCCTATGCTCATGTAATCAGGATAAGTTAGAGTCAAAGGCACAGAGATGTGTGTTTTTAGGCTATCCTAAAGGAGTTAAGGGTTATAGATTATAGAGACTTGTTGACCCAAAAGTAATAGTAAGTAGAGATGTAGTCTTTCAGGAAGATGTCATGTTCAAGAATATAAACAATGGCAAACATAAGACTGTTGCCGAAGGTTTTAAAGAAGATAGGATTCAAATTGAGGTGGAGATAGACAAGTTCTTGTCGAAAGAGCCTAATGGTGTGCAATGAACTAATGAGTCATCTTATAGTTTGGCCAGGAACAAGCCCAGAAGAAATGTAGTTCCTCCTTTTAGGTATAGAGAATGAGATAATATGGCAGCTATGGCATTAACTGCTGCTGAAGAAGAAATTGTATTTGAACCTTTGACTTATGAAGAAGCTGTGTGTTCTAAAGATAAGAATAAGTGGTTGAAGGCAATGGAAGAAGAGATGTCTTCCTTGCAGAAGAACAAGACTTGGGAGTTAGTAGACAAGCCAGAAGGTCAGAGGTTGGTGCCTTGTAAATGGGTTTTTAAATTGAAGGAGGGAATACCAGGAGTGGAAAGGCCGAGACATAAAGCTAGGCTTGTTGCTAAATGGTTCACTCAAAGAGCTAGAGTGGATTATACTGATATTTTCTCACCAGTGGTCAACCATACTTCAATAAGAGTTATGCTTTCTCTGATTGCTTATTTTAATCTTGAACTTGAGCAACTAGATGTAAAGAAAGCCTTTTTACATGGTTTTTGGAGGAAGAGATTTATATGTCTCAGCCTTGTAGGTTCATTAAGAAAAGACTATAAGGTAAGGTATGTTTGTTGAAAAAGTCCTTGTATGGACTTAAGCAGTCACCTAGATAGTGGAATAGAAGATTTGATGAGTTTATGGTAACTCATGGGTTTGTTAGGAGTGAGTATGACAGTTGTGTGTATCTAAAGAAGAGTGATTCTCGTTGGTTTGTCTATCTTTTGCTATATGTTGATGACATGTTGATAGCATGTAAATATATAAGTGAGATAGAAAGAACTAAACAATTGCTTACGGAGGAGTTTGATATGAAGCAATTGGGCAAATCTAAAAATATTATTGGTATGGAGGTATCAAGAGATAGGCTTCAAAAGCAACTAAAACTAAGTCAAAGTTCATACTTAGTTAAAGTTCTAAAGAATTATGGTTTGGATGGTAGTAAACCTATCAAATCTCCTTTTGCTCAACATTTCAAATTATCTAACAAGGATTCTCCTATGTCTGATGCTAATAAGAGTTATATGTCAAGAGTTCCATATGCTAATGCTGTGGGAAGTTTGATGTATCTTATGGTGTGTACTAGGCCAGATATTGGGTTTGGTGTGAGTATGGTAAACATGTATCTAGCTGATCTAAGGAGGAGTCATTGGAATGTTGTTAAATGGCTTATGAGATATTTGAATGGTACTCGAGATTATGGGCTTGTTTATCAGAATAATGCTGATAGAAGTAATTAGATTCTTGGTTTTGTTGATTCAGATTATGCCAAAGATCTAGATAAAGGCAGGTCTGTAACTGGTTATGCTTTCTTGGTTTCGGGTAATTTGGTGAGTTGGAAGTCTACTCTACAACAAGTAGTAGCTTTGTCTACCACAGAGGCTAAATATATAGGCTCGACAGAGGCTGTTAAAGAGGCTTTATGGCTTAAAGGCTTTGTTAAAGAGTTAAGAGTTTCTTTGAATGAAGTTGTAGTGTGTTGTGACAATTAAGGTGTTGTGTAGCTGTCTACACATAGTGTGTTTCATGAGAGAACTAAACATATAAATGTGAGACTACATTTTATAAGAGATGTGATTAATTCACAAGAAGTGAAGGTTGTTTAGGTGGGCACTATAGAAAGTTTTCTTGATATGCTTACGAAGGGATTATCAGGTTCTAAGTTTCTGTTTTGTATGGAGTCCTTAGGTGTTGGTTGAAATCACTGATTTGACTTTAAGGTGGAGTGTTGTTAATAATAAAGTCAACAAATCAGTGGTTATAGTGTTAGTAATGTTTTAGTGCTAAAATGTAGCATAGTGTAATAGTTCAGGGACTTATGTTGTTATTCTTGTAATTGTGGTTGTTAATAGTTTGTTAACAACTTGTTTTAGAGATATAATTAGGGCTAAGATGAGGGTTTGGTGAGCGGACTTTGTATTCAAAATTGATCTTTCTCTTGTATTGTTTTCTTGAATTCACGGTAGATATTTAATGTTGAAGTTACCAATTGATTCTTTCTTTGATCAATTTCTTGGGCGATTGTTTTCTTGAACCTTGTATCTCTAACATAAGAGCTACAAAACAAGTTGATTGGATAACGGGTCAAAACAAGTCACTTTTATATTCAAGTTATAGGGTGAAGTCGACCTGCAACGCCAACACTTTTGGTCTTTTAGAACTCTGTAAATAGTTAAGGTAGAAACACTACATTATCAATACAATCGTAAATTTCCTTTAGATGAATGTTAAACAAACCCTGAACTTTCATTGGAGATCCTTAAATTTATCTTTTACCCATTTGATCTGATTAATAAACACAACTTGATTGACGTGGTTTCATATAAATGATTTAATATAGGAAACTCTACAAT
The DNA here is from genome assembly GCA_018326385.1 of Flaveria bidentis. Classification (NCBI taxonomy): domain Eukaryota; kingdom Viridiplantae; phylum Streptophyta; class Magnoliopsida; order Asterales; family Asteraceae; genus Flaveria; species Flaveria bidentis. Next base: position 2,919 of record BJCM01070265.1, read on the forward strand.
CTACATTTCTAGGTTATGATAAGTAGGTTGTGATACTTGGGCAAAGCCATATATAGTAACAGAAATGCATAAGCAATAATAACAAAAGTCTTACATTTTGCTTGTGACTGTAGCCCCAATCTACTACGGATTTAATGGATCTGCACTTGTCATCTTCTTTAATAGGCAAGCAATGGTGAACAGGCATCAACCCCCTTGTAAATAAATCATAATAATGTGGCTTCACGAAAAAAAGTGACAGAATCGAAAGCAAGAATGTATTTATCACTCACTGATCCCTCAATATAAATCTTATACTGCTTTGAAAAATAAACAAAATTCATAATTACATGAAAAATGATGAACATAACTTGACATGAACAATTTGACACAAATTTTCTTGCTTATGGACACACTGGCTAGCTACATATGATTGCTTGTAACCAAGTAGTGCGATGATGAGGTTTGTCTCTTCTAAGACTATATCTGTTTAAGCATATTGTGATGTCGATGACGACGAGGCGTTGCTCATCCGAGACTAATCGTGTTTGGGTATGTTATTAGTATTTTGTAGATGTGCAAGACCAGTGTTGATTGTCATGGCTCTGCAGCCGTTTACTGCATGCAACCACAACCAAATAGTAGTTATTAATGCCAATCATTTGTAATTTCGGTGTACATTTGGAGATGATTGTATTTGAAAAAAATACATCTGTTACCGTGGCATGATTACCTGATGTGGTTCTGAGCCAACTGTTTGTCTATGATGCACACACGACTATGACGGAATATCCGAGTCACCGCAATCGGTCTATCCATCACACACCCAACGCGAGTGTATGGATTTAAAGACTAGTTAATATTACTTAACAAACAAATTATCTATTCCAATTAATATGTTTGGGCGGTGGTTTTTTTTTCTTTTTTTTTGTTGTTGTTGTGTGTTTATAGGGTTTGTTTTGGGTGTGAGTTTTCTTTTTTTGGTTTTTGGTGTCAGGACACATATCTTTGATAAATGTTTCGATTATGTTCGTTTATAGGGTTCATTGACGTTGTCTTTCTCCGGGTTCCTGCTTTCTTTCTTCCGCTATCGATACCCTAACGATTCTCGCTATTAAGGTTTGGTTTACCTTTTGTTTGCTCTTTTTGGGGCTTTGATTTTCGTCGGTTTTCTATTTTGGACTGTGTCGCCTTCTTGCGGCTTTGATTTCTTCTGTTCTGTGTATGGTGTTGGGCTTTGATTTAGTTTTTGGCTTCGACATGTTTTTGGTGTGTTATAGATTGGGGTTTTGGTGTGTTTTATTTCGTGTATTTTGTTGATTTTGTGGTTTTGAACCTTCATTTTGATTTTGATTTTAGATTTTGGTTTAGGGTTACATTAAAATTTGCAGAGCCGCGACACCAAAACCTAGTTATACTTACAAACGTAATGGTTTATGTAACATTAAATTTAAAAATATGATATTTGTTAAAAGTTTCACGAGTAGTCTCAAGTTTAGTCAAAACAATATCATTTTAACTTGTTGTATCTTGAAACATTTAAATTGTAAATAAGTTACTTAAGTATTGACCTGGTTATCGAGACTCAATCAAAAACAATTTAATTTATTGGTCTTAGCTATCTTTATTGTGCAAGGGTTAGCAATGTCGTCTCCTCAGGGAATATGTGAAAAGTTTTTAACGAATACAACTCGATTAATTAAAGACTCAAACTTTGAAATCAAAAATTGAAACTTGGAATGTATTAATGAGCAAAAGTGCATAAAGCAGGAAACTTTAAAAGCGAATGTGATTAAATATTAAGAAACAATCACTTCCGGGTTTCCAATTCTACAAGATCAACAATTTGTACTTTTAAATTTGGTTTGTAAGAAACAATATTTCAAGATCTTAGCTTTTGATTAAAGTGACAACAAAGGAACAATATTTTAAGACTCGTTCATTCACAATGTTACCAATTCACTTAATCACGTTGCCTACTTTTCTTAATGAGTTCACGATGCAAGGAAATCAAAAAATTTAATAATCAAGCAAACAACTTTATTTATAAGCAACTTGTTTAAATCAATCAAAACATAATGTTGCATTCAATAGATTAATGTTTAATAAAAAGCCTAATCAATCATACCAATCGTCTCATTTTACAAGAATCGTACTCCCGAAAGCAATCAAGAGAACCTAGCCACACATCGTCTTCATTAAATCTTCAATCCTGACGTGGATTGTGGATGATTTAAGGAGCCTTAGAACACCAAAAATCACCTAAAGTTAGTCACTTTTTGTCTCCAAAAAGTTCTAGATCGAATTAAGGTTGTTTTGGCTTAAATAAACTTGAAATTCCATAAAATCCGGGTGTTAGTTCAGCCACCAGCGTATACGCCCAGGGCGGTGTATCATACACCCCCTCATCTTTCCTATGCCCAAATTTTTGAAAATTTGGTCAGATACGCCCATAAATACGCCGCCAATACGCTGACCGGCGTATCATACGCCCAGGGTGACGTATCATACGTCGGGCCCCTGTAAAATTTTTATTTTCACATGTAACTTTTTACGAGGTTTCTGTTGACAGGTTGTGGCCTCATAACTCTTTTCCTAGCCCAAGTTATGCCCATTTTAGGTTACAATGGTCTTGAACCTTCGGTTTTTGCATTTGTTCACTTCTCGGGCTCCGATTTCCTCCCGCTTCTTCCATAATCTTCATGTTTCACCAAACTTAGTTCGGGTTTCCCAATTTGCATCTTTGCATCCAAAATAAGCTTTCTTTAGCTCCAATAATCTATAATCCAAAACATAAACAACTTGAACTTGTTTCACCGTGATCATGATGTATAATCAAGCATTTAGATCAATTAAACACCAAATTATTGACACGTGATTAAGTATAGATTAAGATCTTAAAATATATACTCAAAATATATTAATTTTTAAAATATACTTGAGTTTAAAATCTAAAACCAACAAAAGAGGACCAACAATGTTGTATCTTTTGCACACTCAAAAAATTAATGAGTAAGAGCTCATTATATGTAATAAATTTGAACAACCTGTGAGACTGGTAACAAAGGAGAAGGATGTAGTTGGACTATTCTTTTGATTTTTGGGTAATATAGCTCGTAAACATACTTATGCACCACTGGTTCATACATCATGAAAGAATGTCACATGAAGATAAAATATAAGATTATGTCTTGGTAAGGGTTTACATAATTTTATTCCATTTATTTTTTAAATTTAACTTTTAACTAAATTCTGTCTTCTTTTAAAGAAAAAAAATGATATGCTCAATACTGTCTAAAGTTGAGTTTGAAAGAGTATTAAACACAAATGTAGATTTAAGAAAAAACAACACTTTTATTAATATAAGAAAAACAAAATAAGATGGAAAAACCAACCTAATGTAAGTCCCACATCGATATAAGAAGAGAACAAAACCCTTTTTTATAAGTGGGGGTGAAAACTACGGGTGTTAAAAAAATATTCGAATCCGAGAATCCGATCCGAAAATCTGAATCCAAAATATCCGAATTCTCGAACATCCGAATTTCGGATTCGGATAGTGATTTTCAAAAGTTTTGGATTTTCGGATATCCGATTATCCGAAAACTAAAAAATGTTTCTTTTATTATTTTTGAATTTTACATATATTTTTACTTTACATTAATGTTTTTTAGTGTATATTGTGACTTTTATGATATGAGTTGGTTTTTATATTATTTTTATAATATTATATGTCTAATTATTTTAGAAAATTTAAAAAAGATAAAAAAAAATAAAAAATGAATTTCGGATATCCGAATCCGTATCCGAAATTCCGGATATCCGAATTTCGAATATCCAAAGTTTCGGATATGGATCCGGATGGTGATTTCCACTATCCGAAATATTCGGATATCCGACTTTGAACACCCCTAGTGAAAACCTCCTCTACCGAAATACGTTTGCCATTTGGTGAATACAAAACTGTGAGTTCCCTAGATGGGCAACCTATTAGGGACAAAACGGATAATATCTTGATACGGCTTACGTGTGTTGTTACAGTTCTTTTTGGAAATTGCTTCAACTTTTACTTTGTATTCCTTCTCTGCATGCCTCTACAAAAAATATGTATTATGTTATCTCATGTTTAGTGCGTAAAACCTAATTTATTAACATGTTAACCAACCCATTCAATGTGTTCATTTTGCCAACCCTCGAACCAGTATGAACACAAGATGCAAGCCAAGGCTACCTTTTAGCACCATCCGCACAAAATCCAATTACACCACCAAGTTTTTGATGTCTTACTTTTCTAATTGCTTCAACTTCCACCTTGAATTGCCTTGCCCATACAAAAATATGACATCATTAAATTTAAGTTTTTTTGAACGGCCAACGAATCATTTTTAAGCCCGATCATCCGGTTAAAACCATTGACGAAAGGTCACTCACGCCCGCGAATACAGATAGTGCCGTTGACCATGCTCGCCCACTATTCCAAAGGAAACCCACCACCTACAGGTTCATTGTGGTAAAACCCTTGGTCCACTAGAAGCATATTGCACCTAGTGAGACTCCAACCCATGATATCCACTTTGTAAACTCATAGGATTTCTCATCCTAAACCAGTTGATCTATGACTTATTGACATCATTAATATTAAGTAGCCAAGGCTTTATGCATCATTTTATCATAATTTTTTTATCTCATAAGTAAATTATGAACCGCTTGTTAATTACAAATAGACAAACTTTGCTTTTGCTTTTTTTACAACATTATTGGATATCTTAACTTAAACCTTGTTACTATGAATTTGTGTTAAGAGTTGGTGGGGAGCTAGATCGTTTGATAGAGATTTTGTTTTTTAAAATGAAGGTATTAGATTTAAATCCATAAAATAATATAATATAAAGTAATGCACTTATGGAATAGATCTGCCGTTTAAAAAAATATAAACCTCTAATATTGCAAAAAAGAAATGGCGTACGCATAGAACAATAATTTTCTTATAAAGCATGTGCAATGCCTGACTCATTTATTCTAGCAAGTGAAGGTTGTTTGTCTTTTAATTGGCAGGCCCACCTTATAATAACTATATTTTCTTTATATATCATTAATGAGTTTTATGTTGTATCTAAATTTCATTGATTATAATTTTATAACATCTAATACAAAAAAAGGTTTTTTTTGTCACTTTTCATTTTCTAAATATACATATATTAATTTTCCCTAAAAAAGATTATTTTCGTAAATTAAATACTAATAAAAATTTCTCTCTCTTATTTAAAATAAATTTTATTTATTGCTATATTTATCTTTTTTATTTAAATATTTTCAAAATCAAACTATTTTATTCATCTTTTAATTAAAATATAAATAACAAAAAAATAAAGTTTTATATAATATGAAATTTTCTAAAACAGTAAACATTTTTCAATCAAAATATTTTAAATCATTTTTTTGAAAAAAAATTATAAACAGGTAAACTATTTTAAAATAATCTTATTAAAACAACTAGAATAATTACAAACCAAAGTTTAAAAAAAATAATTTATATAAAAAATGTTAAAACGAATATTTAAAAACAAAAATATTTAGATAAGAGAGTTAAAAAATGATATAATTGTTTTATTTCTTGAACTATTACGTATATATAATTTTAATTATATTTTACATTAAAATATTATAATATTACTATTTGTGTTTATTTTACATTAAAATTTAATCTGTTTATTTAATAAGTTTTTAGCCTATCTATCTATCCATAAAAAAACTAATATAAGCGTGAAACAATTATAAACCTCATTATACTTACTTTCTCATATCTTTATATTATTAATAATAATATTGAATACTAATAATATTACTCATACCATTTTCAAATTAAAAAATATATAATTAATAAATTAAAAACCTATTTTTATTAAAAATAAATGTTTTAAAAAATTTATAAAATACATAATACAATGAATTTGAAAAAAATCATTTTTTTAAAACAATATATTTAAAAATAACATTTTTTTATAAAACAAAACTTTAAGAAAAATACATTATTTGTTTATTTACTTAGTTATTTATACGTAATTATAATCATATTTTATATTCAAGCATGATTTTATAATGCATAAATTTTTATTAATAATTTTTTAATATTTATTTAATCAATCCTTGTATTACACGAGAAATAACTTAGTATTTTATAAATTAATGTAATTTATTTATTTTTAATATGAGCATTTATCTTGTGTGTGATAAATAGTTCAATATTGTTTGATATATGTTTCATGTTTACTTTTTACATACTAGTGATATTAACTATAATGACATCAATTTATGAATATCTTATTTCTTTTTATATTAGATCATTTATTCTGTCTGTTATATCATATTATCAATATATTTTTTTTATTTAGTAGTGTATCTGTTATTCAACTCGTTTAGTACATGAGTCACTAAGCTAACTTATACAAATTAATAAAAAATGTTTTTTAAAAACACATATCATCTTCCTATCATGTCAAAAAATTTATTATCTCACATATTCTAAGCAAACATATTTTAAACATATGTCCTTATGTTTATTTGAACTTATTTATTTATTCTAGTGAGACTTACACTTTTAGTTCTATTTAGTTAAAACTCAACATATTTTCATCAAAAATACGTTTTATGATCATAATTCATAATTACTAATATTTAATATAATATTTTATTTATTCAATATGTTTGATACACGAGCTTCTAATCTAGTATATTATATAACTTGCTTAAGTAAACTTGTGTATTACACAAATTTAATAAATAACATTTTAAATAAAATGAACTATTTATTAATTATAAAATGATATTTTAAAATAACACATGATTGAAATTACATATGTGTAAATGGTATAAATAATAAAACAATGATATCAATTTTTTAATCTTTTTTTTTGTTTTTTCAAAAATAATTAAACATTTTATTTTCAATGTCATTTTTAATAGTTTCATTATTATAACTCTCAATTTTAAATATTTTTTGTTTATAAAAGTTTTCCTTTTTAAAAAACACAGTTTTAAATATTTCGTATTTTTCAAAAAGTTTGATGTTTTGTAGAATTTTTAAATAACATTAACAAAAAGATCCTTTTTTAGTTTATGAAAAACTATTTTTAATATATTTTTTTAATAATATTAATAGTAATTAATGTATTAAATAAAAAGAGAGATAAACAAAAAAAACTTGATGATTGAAAATATATAACTGTAACGTGTTTTTTATTTATTTTTATATAAAAATTAAAAAGACAGATTTCATCTAACTACACCACCCGAACCTTGACCCACCTTTCTCTTCCACCACACCCGAAACTCAGATTTCACCAAAATCTAAACCTAAGGTAAGAAGATTTGTTATCAAATTAGATTTGTTTTGGAAATACCATTTCTTGAAGCTTAGTAGAATTGATGATGAATATATGGGGAACAAATTATATTATTTTGTTAGGGTTAGAGAGAAGAAACAAGGAGATAAGAAGAAACTGATTTCCTGGATGATTCTCCCGAAGACCTCAGCTAGGTTAAATAAACATTCAATCAAATAGTCAACTTACAAGAACAACCCCTAACAAATAAACAAGGGCCATAATAGTCCTTGACCCATGCAAAACCAAATAACAATTAATAAAACCCAAATAAAAGAAATAATAGAACAAATAGAAACAATTCATATCAATACTCCCCCTTAACCCAATTCTTGTCTACAAGAAGTGAGCTCATTGAAATCAGGAAAATAAAGTTGCAACTGGTCCAAGAACTCCCACGTAGCATCTTGAGTTGGCTGCCCCTTCCACTGCACCAACACTTTCATGGCTGCCCGGTTTCCCTTCTTTACTAGATTCCGGTCTAAGACCCGATGGGGCTGCAGCGAGAATCTGGCTTCTGTTGGTAATGGAGCGATCTTGGTAGGAGGACCCCTTGCTTCCTTTAGCAAGGAAACATGAAAGACGAGATGCATTTGAGCCTCCACCAGTAAATCCAACCTGTACGCGACGTTCCCCACCCTCTCCACGATCAAGAACAGACCGAAGTATCTAGGGGTGAGCTTTGAGTGCTTGTGAACTCGTAGCGAATTCTACATGTACGTTTGAAGCTTGAGATACACCCATGAGCCGGGTTCAAAAACTCATTCAGTGCGGTGTTTATCGACTTGTTGCTTCATACGATTCTAAGCCTTACTCGATGCTTGCTTCATAACTTTCAGGGCTGTTTCCCTATCTCGCATCATCTCATCGACATCTTGTTCCTTTACGTCCCTGGGAATATAGGTAATGTTCAATGGGGGGCGGTATCCATATAGAGCCTCAAAGGGGGTTCTTCCCAAGGAAGGGTGAAATGTGGTATTACACCACCATTCTGCCAGTGACACCCATTTGACCCACGTATGCGGCCTCTCCATCACCATACATCTCAAATACCCCTCCAAGCATCTATTAACAACCTTTGTCTACCCGTCCGTCTGGGGTGGTAGGCTATTGACATCTTGGCTGCAACCCCTTGAAGCTTTAAAAATTCCGTCCAAAAAACGCTCAAGAAGATCGAGTTGTGATCGGAAATAATAGAATTAGGACACCCATGAAGCTTTAGACATTGTCAAGGAACACTTGGGTGACTTCCCTAGCAGAAAATGGGTGACCCAAAACCATGAAATGCCCATACTTTGTGAGGCGATCAACCAAAACAAAAATGGTATCCTTCTATTTAACCTTGGGCAAACCCCTAATAAAGTCCACGGAAATATCGGTAAAAATTGTATCTGGTATCGGCAGGGGTTGTAAAGATCCCGGCGACGCCACATTCTCATGTTTCACCCACATGCATACGTCGCACGCACGCACCACCCCACGTACTACCTTCGAGATTCCCTTCCAAGAGAACAATCCTTTAACCCGTTGGACTGTGGCGTTTATTCCCGAATGCCCCCCGTAGCTGATTCATGGCATAATCGGACAATGCCCTGACATAGATCACTATCCGCCCCGACTGCTATACGGTTTCCCTTCGACAACCACCTTTCGTTACATGTAAACTTAGGCACACTATCTCCATTCTTGAGCCATTGTATCAAATTTTGTAACTCAATATCTTTGCTTTCATGTCACACCCCGACCGACGGCGGAATCATCGGGGCGGACGAATATGAAACGATTGTTCATAGCACATGAAACTAAATTAGTTGGAATAATATTAAATACCATTATTCATTGAACAATACAACTCAATTATGTCATTACAATACACAAAAATATAAACAACAACATAAGATGTTTTATTTATCTAAGTTTAAGTCTTATATGAGCAAGATGAGAATCCTTAAGTATCAAACCTGAAACATGTTAAAAATAAAGGGTCAACTTTGAAAGTTGGTGAGTTTCCATGGGTTGAACATACATATATATAAAAAGATTTACAAGTAGCAATTAATGTCAATGGTTATGAGTTAGCAAATTTATATAACACATATAGTTACAACCAAACATCAACTTGATTACAAGTTTGGCTAAGTGTACTTGGTTCCCATGATGAACAAGCATACGTCATCAGGAGCTGGCAATACATAGGCTTTAGCACCAAATAGGCTTTTCAGGCCTAAAGATCTAAGACGTCGCCAGGCTAGCAATAGTTAATGATTGTAAACAAAATATGTATCTCATATAAGACTTACAATAACACAAATAACCATGACAAATAAAAGTATGAATTGCAAGTGTATTTACAAGTATCAAGATGTTTAAAAGTTTAAGTTTATAAGGTTAACATGTTTCACCCAAAAAGGTGTGAAATATAGTAAAAAGGGGCATGGAGAACTCACTTGGTATAATGATGGTAGTAGTGTAGATAAGAAAGTTTGGATGTTCAAGATTCAAATGTGATGTCCTAAATGATAAAAATAAACAATAACTTAACTTTAGAATTCATTATAAGAAGTTAGGATGCTTAGGAATGCCAATATGTGAAAGGTAGATTGATAAACGATTATTGTACCAATTTTAGATTATGGACAGAATGTTTGATACATGTTTGAACAGGTTTTAAAAATAGAAAAAGGTTTCATAAAATTATAAAAATTTATAGTTTACTATTTCAAAGTCTTCCGGACAACTTTCATTCAGAAATATTTTTATGAAAAAATCCGTAAATAGGTCAAAACACCAGCACACGACAAAAGGTGCTGAAATACGCACCTATCTTGTGAAGGATATTGTTGAGTCGTGCGATTGAGTTTGAAAAGGTAATTCAATGAAATTAATTTTGAAGTCTGAGTTTACTCAAATTTATTTTGTTATGATCATGTTATGGTCAGTTGAAGTAAGATTATATTCTGCCATAATTGTAGTAAGGCACTTATGTGCACTTTTAAAATCGTTAAAGCATGAAACGGGTTAGATCAATTTATTATGTCAATATATGGTATATTAGTCTTCATTTTAGTTATAAAAATATTCTAAAACTTTGGCATAACCATTATTTAAAAAAATAATCTTGTGGAATAACCGAATTCGGTGGCATAGCCGTCCATATGCAAACGAGATTATTTGTTTATGTTAGTGTGTTGTTAGCTTGATTTAGGAATGTTAGTGATTGTTATAAAGTTAGTGATTATTAAAATGTTAATAATCAAATGATTAAAATAAAAATAGATTTGGTAGAAGAAAGAATAATAGTAAGAACATAAAGTCATGAGAACAATTAGATGTTAGAATGATTGAAATGTATAATATGAAAACAATAAAAGATTACCTTAATATTAAGAATTCTTGAAATTTCTTGAAAAATAAAATTCTTCAAATTGATCATAACCAATGGATGAAAGAAATATATGAGAGTGAGATTTTTAGAGAATGAGCAAATGAAAAGTGAGGCCTAAGTCTTGCTTTTATATTTGAGGTTAGGAGGGGGTTATGAATGGTGTTAATGGTGATTTATAAGTTTTTTAAAAGGGGGGTTATGATTGGAATTTTAAATAAATATAAAATGAAATAACTTAAATAAATAAAAGAATACTTACAATTTAATCTTTAAATTTATTAAAACTTCTTTTCTATTAAATCTTTGTAGACTTTATAAATCTAATAAGAACTTTAATTTTGATTATTTATTTTAATTGAATATTTAAAATCTTATAAATATTAGTAATATTTTATAGACCTTACATATTTGTAAAAATAATGATCATGTATTTTAATCCTTTATTTTAGTTTTATAATTAAAACTCATAAATTTCAAATAAACTTCATAAATATATAAAATTTTATTCTACAAATCAAGAAATTACCATGAATTGATTTAATAAATGGAAGTTGAATAAATAGTATTATTATCATTTTTGAAGGATTAAAATAAATTAAATTTCTAACTAACGAATTTGATTTTTTCAAAAATTGACCCAAACGAATTTGGGTTTGGGTTTCTATTTTCTAAAATGGACAGATGTTACATTTCACTTTCTAGAACCTGATCAAGGAGTAAGGGTTCAATTTAAGAAACTACGGTTGTGAATAAAGTTGTTCCTTGAACTCGTGATAAGGCGTCGGCTGCCACATTTTCCCTGCCCTTGTTATACTCGATCATGTAGTCATACCCCATAAGTTTCGCGAGCCATTTATGTTGTAACGGGGTCGTCACTTTTTGGGTTAAGAGATGCTTAAGGCTTCGTTGATCAATTCGTATAACAAACGAACCTGTAATAAGATAATAGTGCCACTGTTTTACCGCCATCATGATTGCAAGCAGTTCCTTCTCGTATACTGATAATGCGTTCTGCCTCGGTGATAAATCTCGACTATAAAATGAAATTGGGTGGTGCTCTTGCATCAAGACAACTCCTAGCCCACCGGCAGATGCGTCTGTTTCAATCACAAATTGTTTAGTCGGATCCGGCAAGGCCAACACCGGCGCCGATGAGGGGGCCTCTTTGAGCCGTTGAAATGCTCCTTGGGCCTCCTCCCCCAATCAGAAGGCATCTTTTTTCAAGAGGTCCGTGAGGGGTTTCGCTATCATCCCAAAGGACCGGTCCGGATAAACCGTCTACAGTATCCCGCTAACCCCAAGAACCCCCGAAGCTGTTTAATGGTTCTCGGGACCGGCCATTGTTGCACTGCTTCAGTCTTTATTGGGTTTGTTTAATGGTTCTCGGGACCGGCCCCCGAATACACATTTTGATTCCTTGGCAAACAACTTGTGTTCCTTCATGATGGACAAAACTCGCCTCAAGTGTTGGAGATGATCCTCCTCGTTGCGGATGTATACAAGTATGTCATCAGAAAACACTAACACTCCTTTCTGTAACAAATCACGGAACACGTGGTTCATGAACGCCTGGAACGTGGCGAGTGCATTAGTGCAGGATCGGTTAAAGTCACTTAACACTTATTTTTTTTCTCAAACTCACTTGAACAACACTCGGATGAAGATTAGAGTCAGTAAGAGTTGATCACAATATAATAAGTAATAAAGAACATAGAAAGTAATTTTCAAGGTACTTGCATATATTGCTTCTCAACTCAAATATTACAAGTCTCTTACAAGCTCATCTTTACGAGTTACAATGAGAAACTATATATAATACTACCTACAACCGGATATACTTTGATAGTAGCTGGAATCCTATAACTAAAGCCTATACTACAAGGCTATAGTTTAAGTTATCTCTGATAAAGTCTTATCTGAGATATGGTAGTCAAGATATATCCCTGACTTACCTTTTGTCACCAACTAAAGTTGGTAACATGTACTATCATAAAAGGTATACAATGGAATAAAGTATGGTCAACTGCATGGCTCTTTGAGAAAATGCCATGCAGTATCAGAGGTCTGCAGTGAAGTGTCAGGGTTCATACTTATGTCCACCAGTTCATAGCAGTGTCTTCTGAAGGTTAAATGGCTTCGGAAGAACAAGTACTTCCGAAGCCACTTATACTTCGGAAGAGGCTGTTTCTTCCGAGGCTTGGGAACTTCTTCTTTTCTTCATACTTCGGAAGTAGTCTTCTGATTGTTCTTCTAAGACTTGATCTTCGGAAGCATGCTCTTGACTTCGGAAGTAGAGTTCTGTCTCTGGAAGTTGATCTTTCACTTTGTCTTCATAAGAACTCTACAACCTTCGGAAGTTCCATGCTAAGCTTCAGAAGCCTTTGCATGTAGCACCAAAGTTTTCTAAGTGATTTGGTTTTGGTTGCACGAGCCTTCTTCTTGATCCAACAAACTCCCCCTAGGCTGATGCTACCAAAACTTCACTTGTTTCTGCTTCTCAAAACTTTCAACACCAAGGAGAGTAGATATTTATTTGTTTCCTTGTTCTTCTCTGATGTGGTACTGAGAAGTTTGTACAAATCCTTGGTAGACAGGATGTCCAGTCTGCCACCTTGGATTATGTGTACCCTCTGTTGTTGCCCTCTGAAAAGAGTTAGTTGATGGGAACTGTAATCATATTCCCATCTAACTATAGGTTCCAATTCGGGACCCTCCACCATATGTAGAAAGGCAGCACCCTTAGTAGGAGGTCTTTCCTTGTCTTCCTGTCTTCTCAACTTCAACTCTTCTTCAACATCAACATCATTTTGAGCACCTATTCTAACTGAAATATTCTCACAAGATGGTTTAGAATAGTTTAGAAAAAATTCTAAATCAAAGATATGATCATGGCCATTCCCCTTAACATAAGGAGTGTGCTCATTAACAACTATATTGGATGACTCCTCAAATTGTTGATTCTTAATATTATATACTCTATAAGCTTTGGAGTTAGAAGAGTATCCAACAAAGATAGCATCATCTGATTTTTCAGCAAATTTTGCTAAATTGTCTTTTGTGTTAAGTATGGTACATCTGCTGCCAAAGGACCATAGAAAGCCAATGAACAGTGGCCTCTTGTTCCATAGTTCATAAGGGGTTTTTCCATATGGCTTAATTACAAGAACTCTGTTCTGCACATAGCATGCAGTGCTAACTGCCTCTGTCCAGAATGTTAGAGGTAGTTTTGAATCAGCTAACATAGTTCGAGCAGCCTCAATAAGTGTCCTGTTCCTCCTCTCAGCAACACCGTTTTGTTGAGGAGTTCTGGGAGCACTATATTATCTGGCAATCCCTTTTGAGTTACAGAATGAGTCAAAAACGAAGTTCTTAAAATCAGTCCCTTGATCACTTCTAATTATATTAACCTTGTGATCAATTTGATTTTCTATTTTAAGAATAAAAGATTTTAATACTTCAGCAGTTTCATCTTTAGTTCTTAAAAAGAATACCCATGTAAATCTTGTAAAATCATCAACTATCACAAGGCAGTATG
>BJCM01070277.1:0-54104 GCA_018326385.1 Flaveria bidentis
AGAAGTAATATATACAAGTACCTTGAAAATTATTTCTTTATGTTCTTAAGTTACTTAGTATATTATAATTAACTCTTGAGAGATTCTGCTTCATCATAACCGTGTGTGTACAAGTGAGTTTGAGAGAAAAATCAAGTGCTTAGTGATATATATCGATCCTGTAATTGGTATCAGAGCTTTTTAGACTCTTGATTGTGTGATCTTACCATCCAAATCAATTTGTTTTCACTCCTCCCTTCACCACACTCTAAAATGGCCCTTATTTAGAATTTAGAAGTTGAGATAGGGACGATAACTAAATCACCTATCATCACCCCTGAAAACTTTAGACAATGGAGTAGACGAATAGAAGGTTTCATCGAATACCTTGATGGTAGAATGTGGTTGTTTATCGTCAATGGTCCTTACAAGCCCAAGGTTGCTACATCTAGCAGAAATGGTGCCATGATTGAGAAGGCCGTTGAAGACTACTCTGATGAAGACCGGAAGAGGATGAACATAGACAAAAATGCTACGACGGCTCTTATGACTACTATACCTAACTCCATCATGGTGGGGTTTGAGCATTGCAAGTCATCTAAAGAGCTGTTTGATGCACTATCACATATGTACTCTAACTCCAATGATTCCAAGAAAGATTCACTCAAACAATAGTTTGAGAACTTTACCTACATTACTGGAGAGACCCTCAACCAGCAATACTTCAGGTATATGAATCTTATCGCTTCCCTTCAGTCTATGGGTGTTACCATTGACTTGAGAGAACTCTCAAGGAAGTTCATCATTGCACTCCTAAATGAGTGGACATTCTACTATGTCTCCATCAAAAGGATAAAGAATCTGAACTACCTCACCATGATTGAACTATATGGTATTCTTGATGGATACCGTGTAGAGACGGAAAACAATAGGGACCATCCGATGAGTAGACCCTCAAGCCTTCCTACTAGCAACACTTTAATGGTTGCTGAAGGAACCAACCTCAGCAGTACCTGACTTACTCTCAGTAGAAATCCTGTTCAACAGGACAATATATCACATTTCCTGAGAATCCAAGGTCTCAACAAGCATAACAAGGTTCTTTCCAGGACAATTTTGCATTTATCTCAGGAAATGGGCACTCTGGTGAACATCGGTTCTGCTTTGATGATCTAGAGTGCTTCAGCCCAGATGATGTGGAGTACGTGGACATAGTCCAACAAATGGCTCTACTTACATACAGAGCAAAAAAGTTCTTCAAGAGAATTGGAAGGCAATTCCCTCAAAACCTAGCCAGCAACAAATTCAGGTTTGACAAAACCAAGGCAAAGTGTTACAATTGTAACCAACTGGGTCATTTTGCTAGGGAATGCCAGGCTCCCAAGTCAAATCCGGGATCCTCTCATGCCTCCTCACAAGCTTCTACACTTAAAGCCCTTGGGAAGTCAACTGAAACAACAACTGTAGCACAAGAACTCATGACTAGAATAGATGACAACAAGGTATATGAACATCTCTGCTCTCCATCTTGTATTGCTAAGGTAAAACTATATGAGGACTACAACATGGAGATTAAATCTAATATTGAGTGTTTAAATATTTTAAAATCTGATTTTAAAAGAGCTTAATCTAACTATCAAAGAAAAACTGAAGAGTTGGAGAAAATTGTGTCTCTTTTAAAACATGAACACACAAACTATAAGACTCAAATAAAGGATTTAATATCCAATTTGTCTGAGGCTCAAGCCCAGCTTGTCACAACTGAGGCTCAAGCTAGGAAGCAAGCTATCTTAGAGAAAAACTTCCAAGCCATCCTAGCATCATCATCTCACTCAAAACTTTTTTATAATAACAAAGGTGGCTTGGGGACCAATAAAATTGCTCCGCCACACTCTTATGACTCTATTAGACAACCAAGATGTGGTACAGAAGAGCAAGAGGTTCCATATGCTAATCCACCTTCTTATGAGTCAAAGAGTGATACAAGTGTGGAGACCATCACAGGGAAGATCCAGGTAAACACTACCCCTCTAACCAATGATGATCAACCTCTTACCTCCAAAGACCGAATAACCAAGCTAAGGAAGCAAGAAAAACTACCAAGAATGTGGCTGAATCAAAGCTGAAGATTGACCCAAAGCAAAAGGGTGTGTTCAGCTCAGCTGGATTCCAGGTGGTGGGAATTTCTGAACCTGGAAAATTGTGTAGTACGAGCACACCTATCCAACAAAATGATTAGAAGAGAAAGGGAAAGATTCATATTGAAGACATGAAGAACAAGAAACAACAACCTTCACATTCCTAGAAGATTAACATTGCATGCGTAATGTGTGGTCTGCAAAACCACGTGGCCAAAGATTGTTATTACAATCCTGGTAGCACACATTATGCAAATAATGGTAAGAAAGAAGGAGTTAGGGAAGGTTTTTGATTTGGACCCTATCAAATGGTCCAAGTGATGAAAAAGGGAAAGCTTGTTTCCGAAGAATGGTTGCTTCTTGAAGAGAATCCTTCTTCTAAATGGAAAATGGCTTTGAAAGCTAAAGTTGTGAAGACTCAGAAAGCCAAAAGAGTCTCCTTGAAACCATCCTAGAAGAAGACTAGTTCAGAAGAGAAGGTGTGATGTTGCTCCGAGAAGAAAGAAGCTTCGGAAGAATGCCATGCTGCTCAAGCTTCAACAAGCTCATCCTCTGTTATCAACCATGAGATAGAATGGAAGATCAAAGAAGATGTTGCGGCCCAAGACTCCACTTCGCAAACACTTATTGAACCCCCATGCATTAACTTTGGTTTAATATAATCCTCTTTGGAAGAGCCTAGAACCAACAAGGCTTGGGCTTCCAATAAAAACTATCTTTTTCAACATTTTGATGGAGATCCTGTTCTATTTGGAGGTTAGGTTGGAGGATACTGTATGGGTTCTAACAAGTCTGATGCAATCAAAACATTCAAAGCATCCAAACTCTCTCTGCATGCATACACTAAAGTACTGAAGTAGAAATGGTTCGGAAGTTTTATACCTCACGCAAGATATATTCTAAGTGTAAAATCTTCTGAAGCAAAGACCAATATCTTTCGAAGCCAAATATGAAGTATTTCGAAGGTCCAAAGACAAAGTCTTCTGAAGCCAATTTATGAAGACAAATTTTTTCCGAGAGACTTTTATGAACATGCTTTTATCTGATGTAATTTTTCATAAAGCTGGACCACCTTTCCACTATAACTCTATTTTACTCACCAACTTTCACAAGTTGGTGAAAAGGTCCATGCTTTGGGAAAACTGTACATTGAGGTCTTGAGTCTGAGCTTTCTACTTTATGTACTTAATCCTTTTTGTAATACATTAGGATGTGAGCTATGGCATGTCATAGTCACAAGTCAAAAGGCAATCTGCCTTTTGACTCTACATTTGATTTTGTTGTCTAGTCTTATGTATCCAGCTGGCTTTCAAAGTATGACCGGTCGTAGGATGTAGTATATGTATCTCAAGTACTTGTAACTTTCTATTATGCTTCTTAACACTTGTTATAGAACTTGAGAAACAATATATTGCATTCTTGAAATCCAAATACTTGTGTTTCTATCCTTTTCTAATTTTCATTTACTTGTGTTCTTAGCATCTCCCTTCTAGTAAAATAGTTCCCTATTTGATCTACTAAGTGTTCTAAAGAACTTTCCTCAGTTGTGTTGTTGTGTTGTATAGTGCATCACCCCTTCAAAATATCCTGCATTTGGTATCAGAGCATTTCAGGCTCTTGATATAAGATTTCACCATCTTAAGATCCCTTACACACACAAAACACTTAACAACTCATATGACAACTATCACCATGGTTGATATGGAAACTAGAACTATGACAAAGTCTCCACTAATCACTCCTAAAGACTTTTATACTTGGTGTCAAATAAGGGAAGGCTTTATCAAGTCTTAAGACTCTAGGATGCGAGACTTTGTTGTTGAAGGACCTTAAATACCAAGAACCTCATCTGCTACTGATGGTGGTATGTTTCCAAAGGCTTTGGTTGATTTTTCTAATAAAGACAAACCATTGTTCCAAACTCCATCTATAGAGGTTTCAAGAAATGCAAAACAGCTAAGCAGTTGTGGGATGCATTGAAACTAATGTTTGAGGGTTCTACTGAAGCCAATGAGAACAAGAAGGATCTTCTGAAGCGTCAGTTTGAAACTTCACCTTTAAAACATGTGAAACCATGTCTCAACAATACTTTAGGTATGTTGAGATTGTGGAACTCGAATGGGTGTTGGAGTAACTCTTGAGAACAAAAACATTGTGAGGAAGTCTATGTCCTCTCTTCCTAGACAATGGACACATTACTGTGTTATTATCAAGAGGACTGAGAACCTTAAGACTCTTACTATAACAGAGTTGTATGGTATTCTCAGTGGATACCAGATAGAGATGAACATGCAAAATTCCTCTGGTAACTCTAGCAATCAAATGGGTTCAGCCCTTCATATGACTCCAAAAGAAAGCTACACTCAAGGAAGTCCCTTCCAAAAGACAAGTTCTTCTCAGGCCTTTGTTACTGTTGATGAATCCACAGGCAACTTTTTCTTTACCCTTGAAGATTTAGACTGTATCAATCCAGATGATCTGGAGTACATGGAGATAGTTTAGTAGATGGTTCTTCTCACTCATAGAGCCAAGAAGTTCTACAAGAGGACAGGGAGGAAGTTTCCTAGCAATGCAGCCAGTGGAATGTTTGGGCTGGATAAAAGTAAGGTAAAGTGTTACAACTATAACCAGATGGGATACTTTGCTAGAGAGTGCAAGGCACCAAGAACAAATTGTGGCGAGACTCAAACTATACCAAACTATACTAAAA
Organism: Flaveria bidentis; assembly: GCA_018326385.1. Taxonomy (NCBI): domain Eukaryota; kingdom Viridiplantae; phylum Streptophyta; class Magnoliopsida; order Asterales; family Asteraceae; genus Flaveria; species Flaveria bidentis. The sequence continues at coordinate 4,828 of BJCM01070277.1, forward strand.
GAGCTCCCAAAAATAAGAAGCCAAAGAAGTAAGCTGATGTTGCTGTTGAAAACGAAGGCTTTAACAGGAGCTTTAAGGTGGAACAAGCTTCTCCAAACCAAGCACTCATGGTCGACCACGATGAAGCCATGGTATTGAAAAATCTTTGAACTCCTGAATGTATTGCTAAAGTGAATAGATACAGGACCCACAACATAGAGATGAGATCTGATCTTGAGTCCCTAAATATCTTAAAATTTGATTTCAAAAAGGCTGAAAATGATTATAAGTTAAAGATAGAGGACTTAGAGAAAACCATTTTAGTTCTTATACATAAGCACATAAATTATAGGACTCAGATCAAGGATCTCATAGCCAAGTTGACTGAATGCCAGGTTAAGCTTGTGATAAGCAAGCCAGGGCACAAAAATGTGTTCTTGAAGAAGAGACCTTCAAGAAAATGATATCCTCATCCTTGCATGAAAAACTTTTTTATCAGAATTAGCAGGGACATAGATCATGTGAGATAGCTCCTCCACACCCAATCTTTTCTGTAAGATCTCCTAGGTGTGGAACTTCTGAAGATGAGCTTCCCCTCATAGACCATTTGACTGAAGAGGATGAAGAGGAGATGGTGAAGAATGGCTTTGAGAAGAGGGAAGAAGAGCATTCTAAAAAGGGTCACCATCCCTTTGGGGAAAGTAAAGTTGTTGGGATGACCAATTCCAAGAGGAAGAACTTGATTAGAAAGAGCAAGAGAAAGGCAAAGAAGGCTGAGGAGATCAAGGCCACTTTCAACTTTGCACAGAAACTAGTCTGTATTTTTGAAGGATTTGAAATGGTTAAAGATGGGGACATAAACTTGAACTTCAACAACAAGAGTTCTAATTCATATCCAAATCATCCCATCATAAAGAAGAAGCCTGATAAGTTGTGCACCACTTCTGTACAACATGAACCAACAAGCTCAAAAGGTAGTTCTAAGCCCATAAGAATTGCCACATCATATGAGAAGATGAAGATAGAGAGTGAAAGTGATCAAGTTTAACTTTTTTCTTAATAGAAGACTCCTAGAAGGAAGAAAATGGACTGTGTTATGTGTGGGTGTACCTCTCACTTTGCTAAGGATTGTGTTTACAATCCAAAGAGTACTCTCCATATCACAATGAAAGAAACTTCTAAAAGTCTGGAGAAGAAGAAGAATGCTTCGAAAGGAAAATCTGTTTCCTATGGAAGCTTCGAAATGAAGAAGAAGACAAGTGGAAACTTGCCTTCGGAAGAAACTTTGGCCTCAGAAGGAAGGAATACTTCTGAAGTACTAAAGCCTGCTGCAGTGAAAGCAGGATCTTCCGAAGGCCCAGTCATCAAAACTTTAAAAGTTAGTAAAACTTCTGAAGTATTGAAGGCCAAGTCTAAGCTTCCAAAGGTGGTGTGGAAGTCAAAGAAATACTAAATGACTGAGAGTTGTTCATCAACTCTAGCAAATGATCCCTCAAGCATGACTATAGGATCAATTACCATTGCATTGTCTTTAAATTCTTTTGATGAGCCCCAGACCAATGAGGCTTGGGTTTCCAAATATAACTAACCATCTCTTTTATGATGGAACAACTCAAGACAAACAAGAACGTATGGATCATTGATAGTGGTTGTTCTAGGCACATGACAGGCAATAGGTCACTACTCCAAAAGTTTGAAAGAATTGATGGCAGACCAGTTGGTTTTGGAGGAGATGTAGGTGGTTACAAATACAGGAAGGGGCAAGGTCACAAATGGTAATCTCAACATTGAAAAGGTAAATTTTGTCAAGGAGCTTGGAGATAATCTTCTGAGTGTATCCCAATTTTGTGATCAGAGTCATAACATGCACTTTACTGAGCATGAATGCATTGTTCTCATGCCCGGGGAGGTCATTCCTTATGAGCATATTCTGCTTAGAGCCCCTAGGAGAGGAAACATGTACAAGATGGATTTACAAGAAACATCTCCATCCGGAGAAGTTTCATGTTTTCTGTCTAAAGCAAATAGTGATGAGTCTTTCCTCTGGCATAAAAGAATGTGCCATGTAAACTTTAAATACATGAATAAACTTATTAGGAATGATTTGGTAACTGGGATGCCAAAGAAAGAGTTTACAAATGATGATCAATGTGTGGCATGCCTAAAAGGGAAGCAACACAAGATATCTCACAAGTCAAAGGAAATAAACTCCATCACTACTCCCCTATATTTATTACATATAGATCTCTTTGGCCCCACTAGGGTAACGAGTCTAGAAAGGACCTGTTACTATTTAGTGATCACAGATGACTTTACAAGATTCAAATGGGTTTTTTTCCTTAGAACTAAGGATGAGACTCCTGAGATTCTAAAGAATTTCATCTTAAAAATTGAGAATCAATGTGATCACAAGGTCAAAACAATAAGATGTGATCAAGTAACTGAATTAAAGAACCAAATCCTTGATACATTTTGTGATGAAAAGGGTATTACAAGACAATATAGTGCTCCTAGGACTCCTCAAGAAAATGGTGTTGCTGAGAGGAGAAATAGGACACTAACTGAAGCTGTAAGAACTATGTTGTCTGAATCTAAACGGCCCATCACCTTTCGGGCAGAGGCAGTCAACACTAGCTGCTATGTGCAAAACATAGTTTTAGTTGTTAAGACTCATGGTAAGACTCCTCATGAACTTTGGAAGAAGAGGAAACCATTTATTAGTTTTCTTAGTTCTTTTGTATGTCTTTGCACCATCTTGAATACCAAAGATCAATTTGCCAAGTTTGTTGAGAAATCGGATGATGGACACTTTATTAGATACTCTTCCCAAGCTAAGGCTTATAGAGTATACAATCTTAGAACTATAATAGTTTACGATTCAGCCAATGTGACTTTCAATTAGCACACTCACAATGTGAAAAGTTTTTTCACGATTGGCTGTTTGATCTTGATTTGTTACCAGATGTTTTAATAAATCTTGTAAGCATGCTTCAGGATCTACAGATATATTACCTATAGGTGATACTCATCCAAGATTTGAGCTGAGAAGACCTCCAAGCTACACATCTTCAACTATAGTGGTAATCAATCCTACAAATAAAGCTTCTACCAGCACATTAATGACAATCCTACTGATGCTTCTAGAGTGCATTCAAATTCCAGCTTAGAGGCACACAACTCAGAAGAAGGTGCTTCAATAAGAGAATGGTGGTGGTGATAGTGATCAGGAATTTCTTGATACTCATAACCAGTCCATTGATGACAACATCAATGATATCACATACTCATTGGATCAAGTTAATCTTGATAAGTGTGCTGATATGGAGGGTGAATCCTCACTGCCAGATCTAAATTTCTCTAGTTTAGATCTTTCTATGTAACTTGTTCTGATCCCTAAGCTAAGGTTCCATAAGTCTCACCCTTCCACAAACATCATTGGAAATGTTGATATAGGGGTAAGAACAAGAGGACAAACCCATGATTCAAATGTTTGTCTTCACTCTTGTTTCTTGTCATAGATAGAGCCAAAGAAAATTGATGAGGCTCTAAAGGATGGAAGTTAGGTTGAAGCTATGTAAGAGGAGCTGCTTCAATTCAAAAGATAGAAGGTTTGGAACCTACGTCTTCTTCCTCGTGGGAAGACTACTATAGGAACCAAATGGGTGTTCAAGAATAAGAAGGATGATAGTGTACTTGTCATCAAGAACAAGGCAAGTCTGGTTATTCAAGAGTATACTCAAGAAGAAGGATTTGACTACACAGATGTCTTTGCTCTTGTAGCAAGATTTGAAGCTATGAGGATATTCCTAGCTTTTGCTACATCCAAGAACTTCAAGGTTTACTAGCTTGTTGTCAAATGCGCTTTTCTTTATGGGTGATTGATGAAGAGGTGTATGTTAAACAACCACCTAGGTTTGCAAATCCTGATCATCTTGATTATGTCTGCAATCTTGATAAGGCTTTTTATGGGCTACACCAAGCACTAAGGAAGTTGTATGAGACTCTATCATAGTATCTTTGTCAGCATGGCTACAAGAGGGGTACTATTGATGGAACTCTCTTTATCAAAGGATCAGGAAATGACATTTTGCTAATTCAACTATATGTGGATGACATTATCTTTGGGTAAACTAATTCAAAGCTTTGCAAGGGCTTTGAAAAGCTAATGAAAGACAGGATTGAAATGAGTTCCATGGGGGAACTCAATTTCTTTCTAGGAATTCAAGTGAAGCAAGTTGACAATGACATCTTCATAAGTCCATCAAAGTATGTTCAGGACATACTCAAAAGATTCAATATGACTGACTGTAAGGTTGCTAAGATGCCCATATCCAGAAACCACTCCCTTGGACCTAATCTTGAGGGAAGTGTGTTGATGAGCATCTCTTCAGGGCAATGATTGGGTCTCTTATGTACCTCACAACTAGAAAGCCTGATATCATGTTTGCTATATCTATTTGTGTAAGATATCAAGCCAACCCCAATATGTCACACCTAATCACTATCATAAGAATTCTAAGATATCTCAAAGGTGCTCTATCGCTTGGGCTTTGGTATCCAAAGAACTCCGATTTCAATCTATATTCTTATGCAAATAATGACTATGGTGGCTGTAACATGACTGCAAAGTCTACATCAGGGGATTTCAATTTCTTGGTGGAAGGATAGTCTCTTAGCAATGTAAGAAACAATCCTATGTATTTGCATCAACTGCTGAGGGTGAATACATTGTTGCTGCAAGCTGCTATGCTTAAGTTCTTTGGATTCAAAATCAGATGTTGGACTATGGATTCAACTTCAAAGAAACTCCCATCCAAATAGAGATCAATAGTGCTATCTCAATCACAGAGACTCCTTTGCAACATTCAAGGACAAAGCACATCAATATCAGGTATCATTTGATAAGAGCTAACTTTGAAAAAGGATTAATCAAACTAGTTAAATTTAACACAAATGAAGAATATGTTGATTTGTTCACCAAAGCCTTGATGAACAAAGATTCAAATATCTTGTATCAGCTATTGGGATGATTAACTTTGAGTACCTTTTCTTAAAACTTAATCGTAGTATTTCTCAAAACTTTGTGTCCTAAGTTGTCTTTTTTTATCACCCTCATAAGCCCTTGTTCTCTTTGGAAGTAAAATATTTTTACAAGACATTCCTTATGAAGATTGAAAATTACCTTCGGAAGAAACTCATGTCTTAGCAAACAAATATCTACTTAAGTAGTTTTACATACGGAAGAATTTTCTGAAATATCTTTCGAATCTTAGAATCAAGTTAAATACTATTACGTTTTATAAGAACAAAATTTTCTTCCGAAAGCAAAATTTTCTTCTGAAAGAAAAATTTTCTATCGAAAGTTTTTATTCTTCTTAGAATAAACATTCTGAGTTCTAAATCTCTTCTGAAGCAAAATTCTCAAAAATATTTGAAGTATCTTCTGAAGTCAATTTGCCTTCGGAAGCTTTTCTTCAAGGACTTCTGAAGCAAAATAACCATTGGAAGATTTCTCGACATCCAAGAAAACTAGTTTCTCGACAAAAGAAAACTAATTTTTCAGAGGTGGAAGCGACTTCCGGATTTCAAATTTTATCCGCTTTCATTAACTTTGTCTTAGATCCTTTTCACATATAAACCCAATGGTTCCCCCCTCTTTCACTATCGTCTTAAGTTGTAGTATTTCTCTGACCTAAATTCTCCCAAACCGCCTTTGTTCTTCATCTTCCTTGACCTTTAAGCTTCTCAAAATGGCCAATCAAAATCTAAGAAACAACCCTGATTTCACTATGCAACTTCACAGGAAACATAACCAGGTTGCTCTGTTGAACTCTGAGAAAGATGATAGTTTCTCAGAGGTTTGCTGTTTTCTGGCTCTGTCAAACTATTTCTCCTCCCTCACCATTGATCTTACTCCTTATGAGGATCACTTGCTTGAATTTTGGAAGACCTGCCAAGAGGTCATTATGGATAGGGAAAAGGCACTGTCTACCACATTACAGGGCAGGACAATCTTTATCACTCCTGTCATCATCATCAATCATCTTCAGCTGGATGATGAAAAAGGTGAGTTGTTCTTCCCAAAGGAGGCTGTAAATCATTCTTTTGAGCATATGTGCTATGCCGAATATTTCTTTGTAAAGACCTTTTGAAAAGGGAAGGTCTCATCTCATTGGAAATACCTACTTCTTGTGGTTTTCCACAGCTTGTCCAATAAGCAAGGAGTGTGGGACCAGATTCCTGAGGATCTCTCCTTCATAGTGTATGGAATGGTTCAAGGGGTCAAGTTGAGGTACTCTTAATTTGTTTATACAAATTTACTTGCTAACTTGGACTCCTTAGAGTATCACATGTTTCCTAGATATGTTCAATATATTCTCAACTGTGAACTTGGCTCACAGTTGAGGGAAACAGGTAATATTCTTAAATTGGGACAAATGAAGCCGGACATCTTTAAAATCTTGAAGAAGCCAACTGTAGGCTTCTCAGGGGTAGAAACAACCCTTCTCCCCAAAATGTTAGAGCTCATTGCTCAAGGTGACAACCTAGCAACACAAGCTAGTGTTGAACCCACACCTTCTATCTCCCAACCACCAAAAAGGTCTCAAATCACTCACACTTACCAAAGAAAATCCAAACATACCCCTGCTCAAGCTATTGAGTCTGTCCAGGCCTCCATACACTCACCTATACAGGAGGAAGTGGATACTAGAGCTCTTACTTCTCCTGAGGAGCAAACCACTCTCATTTCTTTAAAGATCAATGCTGAGGTTCCTCATGCGCAGTCTGATGAGCTCACAAGGCCAACTGCCTTAAGCTTTCACTCTAAGTCACAACACTCAGGTGAACAACCTTCAAGGGACAGTTACCATTACCAATCTCTAGACTTAAACCACCTAATTCCCAACCTTGACTTCTATACTGATGAAGATCTAGGTTTTAGTGAGTACCATGAGTCTCTCTACTCCCCCTACTCAAAGAGAGATAAGTGCTTTTGAGTCACCTATGTCTAACCTACACCAGTCACCTATTACTGAGGTGGACACTTCTGAACCTGTTTAAGAAATCCATATGGAAGAGGCTCTCACTTCAGTAAGTGATTACATCATTCAGACCTCAACCACAATAACTCAGCCCATTGACACTTCAACTGAAGTTGTTATTGAGCAGAGGAAAAACAACAACCAAGAACTTCATGCTTGTGGTGAGAGAGAAGACTTTGGTCCAATTCTCTCATCCCCCCATGATTCTTCTGATGAAAATGAGGGGAATCTGAGGCTAAAGGTCCAACAACTATCAAAAACATGCACCTATCTAGTATCCAAGGTTAGTCATCTTGAATCTTAGGTGATTACCCTGCATAATAGGGTAAATGATCAGCAACTTGAGATATCTTATCTTAAGGAAAAACTAGCTGGGCGACCTTTAAGAAGAGCTCAAACAGGAACACAAGAACCTGTGAATGTGATTGATCTAACCTCTAGCTCACCTATGCAATTGGGTGATGCTACCAAAAAAGGGGAGAAAGTCATCACAAACACATAACCTGGGAGTTCTTCACAGAGCATGGACATTGAGGACTCACCATCTTCACTTGCAACTGTCCATAGTCAGCAACTTCCTCAAGTTCACATTAATGTTGACTCAATAGATTTCTTCATTCAAAGCCTTTTTGAGGAAGGTATACCAAGGGCAGTGTCATCTCCAGAAGAGCCCTTATTCTTCAAAGAGTTCAAGAGTAGTAAGAAGTTTTCAATTTTCAGATCTTGAACTATTATGAAGGTCTTGAGATGATCAACATGCCACTTCTCAATCCAAGCCAATCAAGATACGCTGATAGCCTGGCACAAAGGATTCAGGATAGAATTACTGAAGAAATAAGTCATAGAAGGAGACAAAGGCAATTAGGTAGTACTATTGGTCAACTGGATGTTGAGGCAAACCCTAAGATTAGCTTCGAACGGGAAACCTTGACTGAAGACCCCAGTGGTAGAGCGTGAGAGCTCTATCAGACCAACTACTACTTCAGCAATTCATTCCCTAAGTCAAGCACCTACTAGTGAAGGTATATCACAACCTATCTCTAGCCAGATCTTGGAGGCTACAGCAAGCAATAAAGGCCAAAGATCTCTCCACCTTGAGTCACAAAGGTCTGTGAGTGACAAAGGGAAAAGGAAAATGACTTCTGAGGAGATTGAGGAGGAGGAGAGAGAAAGGAAGAGGAAGCTAAGGGGAGAAAGTTCCCCTAGGTCTACAGGAATCATGGAAGCTACAATCAAGGTTTCCCCCAGACCAAACACTCAAGAAAGTTTCCCTGGATCTGATAGGATCAATATGATTAACTACCTGAGTGCCACAGGGCTATACCAGGCATCTGCACTTCTCCCCTTGTCCTTTGGGTATATATAGTTTAAGTATCTCAAATAGCTTAAGCTTCAAGTACTCAAAGAACAAAAATCAACAAAGAGAAAGTTGAGGGAAGATGTTGCAAGGTCAAGAGCCATCCTCCAAATGAGCATGAAGAAGTATGCGAACAGACAAAGGATGATGAGCTTTTTGAGGCTGTATGGATTCTCCAAAAGTAAACTTGGCCCTATGTCTCTATCTACTATATATGAGCACATTAGGATAATCAAGCAAGAGATCAAAAATAGGAGAACTTGTTGACTTACTCTCCCCACCAAGTCAGGTCCCTCAAGAAGTGGAGGTTAAGGTTGAACAACCTGAGACAACATAACCTGGACCTCCTGTTGAGCCTTAGAAAGCTTCATCTTCTGATCTATAGACAGGTAAAACTCCATCTCCTTCTGAACATGTGAGGGAGGAATACTCAACTGAGAAAGACTAGACTAATCAACAATGTGTTGTAGACCCATCTTCTTAGTTAAAGTCATTAAAAAGGAGGAAGAGGATGGCTTCTAGACCACATTCAATGAAGAAGAAGAAGTCTAAACCATCTACCTCCATGCCACAGCGTGATTCAGATCAACCTAAGGAAGTGCATGAAGAGGCAACCCAATCAACTCCAATTCAAGTGTCGCCTCTTACTTCTAAGAGACCCATCTTATCCTGGACCTTCACAACTAATCCAGAAAGATGGCATGTGATTAGCTATCAAGCTGGCGTGAATGTCTACAGATGGCCAGATTTATTCAAACAACCTTTGCATGATCTTGTTGAGAAGAGAAGATATTATGAAAGTCTGAGTGATCCTAACCATCTAATGAAGAAAGGCCTTGTCATCATCGTGATGAGGACTGTCAACTAATGAAGAACTTCAAATGTTTTGGTAGCATCAGCCTAGGGGGAGTTTGTAAGGATTCTAACAAGTCTGACGCAGTAAAAACATTCAAAGTATCCAAAGTCTCTCTGCATGCATGCACTATAATACTGAAGTAGAAATGCATCAGAAGTTTTAGACCTCACACAAGAAATAATCTTAAGTGTAAAATCTTCCAACGCCAAGACCAATATCTTCTGAAGCCAAATATGAAGTCTTCCGAAGCTTTAAACACAAAGTCTTCCTAAGCCAATTTATGAATATATATTTCTTCTGAATACTTTTATGAACATTCACTTATCTGATGTACTTTTTCATAAAGCTGGATCACCTTTCCGTTACAACTTTTTTTGACTCAACAACTTACACAAGTTGGTGAAAAGGTCCATGCTTTTGGAAAACTATACATTGAGGTCTTGAGTCTGAGCTTTCTACTTTATGTACTTAATCCTTTTTCTAATATATTAGGATATGAGCTATGGCATGTCATAGTCACAAGTCAAAAGGCAATGTGCCTTTTGACTCTACATTTGATTTTTTTGTCTAGTCTTATGTATCTAGCTAGCTTTCAAAATATGGTTGGCTGTAGGATGTAGTATATGTATCTCAAGTACTTGTAACTTTACATTATGCTTTGTAACAGTTGTAATAGAACTTGAGAAGCAATATATTGCATTCTTGAAACCCAAATACTTGTGTTGCTATCCTGTTCTGTCTCTTATTTACTTGTGTTCTTAGCATCTCTTTTCTAGTTAACTAGTTCCCTATTTGATCAATTAAGTGTTCTAAAGAACTTTCCTAAGTTGTGTTGTTGTGTTGTAAAGTGCAACACCCCTTCAAATGGTCCTGCATTAGCTAAGGGGAGAAAGTTCCTCTGAGTCTGTAGGATTCATGGAAGCTGCTATCAAGGCTGTCCCTAGACCAAACACTCAAGATAATGACTTAAGGGCAGTGAGGATTACTTACCTGAAAACCAGGAACTTTGACAATGATGAGATTATATCTCTCCCCTTAGAGGACCTTAATGAGCTGGCTGACATGGAAGTGTCAAAAGAGAAAAATGAAGTAGAGGATTTAAAGTTACCTCTCCAAATCAAAGAGGAGAAGAGAAAAAAAAGATTGTATAAGCATGTTCCCACTCTCTCCACAGTTCAAGAAAGTCGAGGCTGTGGCTCCTCAATAACCTCATGTAGACAAAGAGACTAATATGATCAACTACCTGAGTGACACTGGCCTATACCAAGCATCTGCAATTCTTCCCTTGTCCTTTGAGTACATAGAGTTTGAGTATATGAAACAGCTTAAGCTTCAAGTACTCAAAGAACAAAAAAGCAACAAAGAGAAAGTTGAGGGAAGATGCTGCAAGGTCAAGAGCCATCATCTAGAAGAGCATGAAGAAGTCTATTGATGGACAAAGATGATGAGCTTCTTGAAGCTATATGGATTCTCCGGAAGGAGACTTGGCGCTATGTATCTATCTACTATGAATGAGCATATTAGGATGATCAAGCAGAAGATCAAAAGAGGAGAACTTGTTGACTTACTCTCCCTACCAAATCAAGTCCCATAAGAAGTGGAGGTTAAGGTTGAACAACCTGAGACAAGCTTCATCTTCTGATCCACAGCCTGGTGAAACTCCCTCTCCTTCTGAACCTGTGAGGGAGAAACACCGAACTGAGCAAGACAAGACTGATCAACAAGCTGCTGCAGACCAGTCTTCTTAGTTAAAGTCATTAAATAGGAGGAGGATGGATTCTGGACCATAGTCAAAGAAGAAGAATAAGTCTTAACCATCTACCTACACACCTTAGGGTGAGTCAGATCAACCTGAGGAAGTGCATGAAGAGGCAACCCCAATCAACTCTAATTCAAGTGCCTCCTCTTTCTTCTGAGAGACACATCTTATCCTGGACCTTTATTACTAATCCAGAAAGATGGCATGTGATTAGAGATAAAGGTGGTGTTAATGTCTACACATGGCAAGATTTATTCAACCTACCTTTGCATGATAACTTTGAGATGAGAAGATATTATAAAAGTCTGAGTGAACCAGAGTATCTAATGAAGAAGGGCCAGGTTATCATCATGATGAGGACTGTCAACTGATGAAGATCTCCAAATGTTTTGGTAGCATCAGCCTAGGGGAGTTTGTAAGGATTCTAACAAGTCTGATGCAGACAAGACATTCAAAGCATCTAAAGTCTCTCCGCATGCATGCACTAAAGTACTGAAGTAGAAATGCTTCAGAAGTTTTACTCTTCACACAACAAATATTCTATGTGGAAAATCTTCCGAAGCAATGACCAATATCTTTTGAAGCCAAATATGAAGTCTTCTGAAGCCAGTTTATGAAGACAAATTTCTTCCGAAGACTTTTATGAGCATTCTTTTGTCTGATGTACTTTTTTATAAAGTTGGGCCACATTTCCGTTGCAACTCTGTTTGTCTCACCAACTTACACAAGTTGGTGAAAAGGTCCATGCTTTTGGAACACTGTACATTGAGATCTAAAGTCTAAGCTCTCTACTTTATGTACTTAATCCTTTTTGTAATATATTAGGATGTGAGCTATGGCATGTCATAGTCACAAGTCACAAGTCAAAAGAAAATCTGCCTTTTGACTCTACATTTGATTTTGTTGTCTTGTCTTATGTATCCAGCTGGCTTTCAAAATACGGCCTGCTATAGGATGTAGTATATGTATCTCAAGTACTTGTAACTTTCCATTATGCTTTGTAACACTTGTAATAGAACTTGGGAAGCATTATACTGCATTCTTGAAACCAAATACTTATGTTGCTATCCTATTCTGTTTTTATTTATTTATGTTCTTAGCATCTTTTATCTAGTTAACCAGTTCCCTATTTGATGTGTCGCTCTGTTGTAAAGTGCATCACCCCTTCAAACGGTCCTTTATTAGCTAAGGGGAGAAAGTTCCTCTAGGTCTGCAGGATTCATAGAAGCTGCAATCAAGGCTGCCATGAGACCAAACATTAAAGATGATGACTTAAGGGCAGTGAGGATTACTTACCTGCAAACCAGGAACTATGACATTGATGAGATTATATCTCTCCCCTTAGAGGAACTTAATGAGCTTGCTAACACGGAAATGTCAAAAGAGAAGGAGGAAAGAGAGGATGTAGTGTTAATTCTCCAAATCAAAGAGGAGAAGAGACAAAAGAGATTGTATAAGCATGTTCCCACTCTCTCCCTAGTTCAAGAAAGTCCTTCACAAGGGGCTGTAGCTCCTCAAGAACCTCAGGTAGACAAAGAGACAGATAGGATCAACTACCTGAGTACCACAGGCCTATACCAGGCATCTGCACTTCTTCCCTTGTCCTTTGAGTATATAGAGTTTGAGTATCTCAAACAACTTGAGCTTCAATTACTCAAAGAACAAAAAGCAACAAAGAGAAAGTTTAGGGAAGATGTTGCAAGGTCATGAGCCATTATCTACGGAAGGATACTTGGCCCTATGTCTCTATCTACTATGGTAAAAACTTCTTCTAAAAATATTTGATATGAAGGATTGTAAGCCACCAAGACACATATACCCAGAAACCATGACCTTTGTCATGACTCTAAGGGGGAGGATACTGATCAACAACAGCATAGGGCAATCATTGGGTCTTTGATGTATCTCACAACAAGTAGACCTGGTATCATGTTTTCTACATGCATCTATGCAAGGTATCAGGCTGTTCCAAAGGTGTCTCACCTAGTTGCTGCCAAAGAATTCTTAGATACCTCAAAATAGCACCTAAATTAGGTCTTTGGTATCCTAGGAATAGCAACTACAATCTTTATGGCTACTCAGATAGTGACTATGGTGGCTGCAACATCAATAAGAAATCCACATCAGGAGGATATCAATTTCTTGGTGGAAGGATCATCTCATGGCAATTCAAGAAGCAATCATATGTCTCTACATGTACTCCTAAAGTTGAATACATTGTTGTTGCAATTTGTTATGCACAATTGCATTGGATTCGAAACCAGATGCTAGGTTATGGAATCAACTTCATGAGCACTCCTATCCACATTGATAACAACAGTGCTATCTCCATTACTGAAAATCCCGTGAAGCACTCAAAGACAAAGCACATTGATATCAGATACCACTTCATTCGAGATACTCATGAGAAAAACCTGATCAAACTAATCGAAGTTGTTTAAATTAACAATATGTTGATTTGTTCATTAAAGCTTTTGATGAACAAAGATTTAAATATCTTATTACAACTATTGAGATGATATACATTGATTAGTCTATCTCACTTGAAAACCTTTTGAAATGTGTAATGTCTTTTGTCATAACAATCTAAAACCTGTTACATTAGGTTAAAATTTTCTAGGTATAGGGTTTTCCGAAGAGAAATTAACCTTCGGAAGTTTATTTTCATATCTTCCAAAGCTAAATTTCTCCAAGGGAAATCTTCTTCTCGAAAGAGTTTTTAGTCTCGGAAGAAGCGATTGATTGTGTACCAGATCTACTTGCGAAGCATATAAAACTCTCCATTCAGAAGGCACATTATACTCTGCGAAGTAAGAAATTTACCTTCGGAAGTAAAATTGGCTTCGAAATAAGAGTACATTCGGAAGAAGATTACCCTCGGAAATCTTTTATATTGTAAAGAAAAACTTACTGTGTAACCAAAATATTTGGGCCCCATATAGTAAAAAATAAAGATTTTATTAATGATGTGGGAATCTTTGAAATGGTTTTTAAACTTACAGCCATTGTCACATCTTACCCCAAACCATCTTTTCACCTGATCCAAAAACCCCAATAACTACCATTCCACCCATTTAAATAATCCCGACTCTTCACTTTTATCTTTTTACCAAAAAATTACTGTCCAAAGCTTCCTTCAACCCAAATTCACCTTACTCAAACTTCTTTCATCATCTCTTTTTTTACAATGGCACTCAACCCTCAACACAACCAAGTCGTATTACTTGACTCTACCAAGGGCACTGACTTTTCAGACATCTTCTCCCTTCTTACCCAATCTACCTACTTTACCGCTCTGACTGTGAACCCCATCGATTACTTGAATAACATGGAAGAATTTTGGGGTAACAGTCAGATAGCACTTCTAAATGGAGTTAGGGTAATTTCAACGAGCATTTCTGGCCAGGAGTTGGTCATTACTAAAAAAGTCATCCGGGAGCATCTGGAGCTCCATGATGAAGGCGCTCGAACTGAGTTCCCCAAATCAGACCTTGATGATACCGATCTCCAAATGGGATATGATGGAGATGTGAGTAGATCCATGGTGTAGACGTTCAATTTCTCATACAACAAGAAGTTCATACTTCATGTTGTTCTCCATTGTCTGTCTAACTAGTCGGGAGATGTGATCAAATCCAATATGAACTGGGTTGCCTAGTTCATGGATTGGTGAAGAACCTCAGTTTCAACTACTCAAGGTTTGTGTTGACTAACCTCATGGGAAACCTTCAAAAGCACACATTCTTTATGTATCCTAGATTCATCCAGCACAAAATCAACTGTGAGTTGGACTAGAGTAAGCTTGTCTATGCGGCTACTTTGCATATCCCTCAAATAAGGCTGACTATCTTCAAAATCTTGAAAAGAGTGTCAACCAAATTCACTAGAAGAGACATTGCGCTTCTTCTAGGTATGCTTGAACCAATGGCTCCCGGTGACATCCATGTTCACCCCACAGGTGATAAACACATACTAGCAACTACCCTTACTTTGCCAGATCTTCCTGCTCACCCCATCAAACAGACATATCAGAGACGTAAATGAACCCTTTCTCAGTCTACTCTGATTGAGCAAGTCCCTCCTGTTCAAAGCAAAACGACTGGAGTAGAAACATGGTCTCCCCCTCAGGAAAAGGTCTCACCTTCCTTCTCACTTGACCTCAATATGGAATTTGAGTCTCCTCAGTCTCAATTCCCTAAGCCCCAAACCCAGGCCACAACCCCTCAGGATGTGTCCCAACACTCTCTTGAGAAACCAAAAAGGGACATCCCTACCAAAGGCTCAATGCCAATAGACATTGACCAATGTCCCGGGTTAGTAGCCTTCACTACTCAATCCTTTACTGACATTCTAATCATAACTGATGAGGATATTATGTCTATTCATGCCAATGAAGTTGATCTACAACACCCTGTATATTATCAACAAAGCCTAGAGGACCTCTTGTCTCTAGCACACATCAGTTAAAACCTACAGAGGTGAGTCCCACGGATGTCGAGGGGAATCATGTAGATTTAGCTGCCACTACTGAAGGAAGCCCATTGGATCCTCAGGCCAGTGGTACCATCTTTGAGACTGAATCTATGACAACTGTACCTTTTGATGACTCTGAAAGAGACATTCTCAAGCAAGGGAAACGAGGGTGCCAAGAAACCACATCTGGTGGTGAGGATGAACATACAAGGTATGTCACCTCATCTCCCCGTGATTCTTCAAAAGAATATGAGGGTAGTATGCAACTCTCCATTCAAGACCTATTTCTAAAGTCTCAAATCTTGAATCAAAGGTTAGGACTTTAGAGGATAGGTCTACCTCTAAACAACTTGAGATTGACAATCTCAAGGCTCAACTAGTTGAGAAACAACTTGAGTGATTTGTCAGGCATGTACCTATTCAGGTCTCATTGACATCATCCTCTAGCTATAACTTCTTTATCTGCTAGATACCCGGCTCCACAGCAATAGCCTTTCTTGAGCCTCCTCAAGTTGTCCTGCTAATGAACCCAAGGATGCTCAGAGATCTGAACAGGATCTTCTTCAAGTTCCTATTGAGAACTTCTTTAGATTAGCCTATCCCTGATGCGGCTATGATATACTTTGGAGCTGAAGAGCTTTAGAGGCTAAGTGCACCGTCTACCACTATGGAAGAATTTGGTCAACCTAAGGCCCAAATGGAACCTGAGATTCATTTCGAAGGTGAAATGAGGACTGGTGACCAAGCAACTAAAACTGTTGGGACAAATATTGCATTCCCTCAGACTTCCGAAGCTGAAGTCAAGGCCTTGGAAGAACAATTTTAATCTTTTGAAGCTAAGATGGAAGCTGCGGAAAGCCTGTTGTCCTTGTCCGAGGATCTAATCATCACAGATGCAATTCTAGAGATGGAATTATAGGTAAATAGTGAGGACTTTCTCAACCGACCCCTAGCTCAAACAACTTCATTATCTCCATCCACCATGTCTCAACCTGAACCTCCATCTAAGAACACCAAAGTCTAGCACATCCAGATATGTTAAAGGCAAGAATAAAATGACTGTGGAAGAGCTTCAGGAGGAGGAGAGGATTGAAAAACTTAAAAGAAAAAGTAGACTCCCAACTGGGAAGTTGCTAGCTGCTAGTTCCAAAGCAGCTGCAGCCAACCAGGAGGCAGTTAACAACAAGAAAAGGGTGGAGATCACTAATAAGCTCATCAAGCTTGAAGCTATCATTGAAGATATACTCCTGCTACCACTAGTGGAGTTAGTAGAGCTAGAAAAAGCAACCATGCTGCAAATTGAGAGAAAGGTGGAAGCAACAAGGTTGACCTTAGAGGAGTAAAGAGAAAGGAAGAAAAGGGAAGCTAATATGTAGCTTAGGAGGGAAAGGATAACTTTCTTAACCTCCAGGGGTTTCTGTCTTCAAGAACTATCTCCACACAAGAATGACACGATCCTATGGCTCCTCAACAAAGAGCATGATCAACTAGAGAAAGAGAGGAAGAAAGCTACAAAAGAGAAGAAGAAAAAGGAAGAAGAAGTTAGGGTCATTGCTACTATGAAGATAGGTGAAAAGGCCTGAGCAACATTCACCTTGTTGAGCAAATCGCTAGGACAAGGATTGAAGAGGAGTTAAAACTGAAAGAGGAGGAGGAAAGGAAAGGATCAACAACCAAAGGCAAAGCCTTTCCCTAAATGGTTGTAGATCCTAAACTTGAATCCATTGTTAGATGGGAGTATGACTATAAATCTCATCAACTAATTCTCTTTAGGGGGACACAAAAAAGGGTGCATGTCATTAAGATTGATAGGGTAGATCTTTTTCGATTTTGTATACCCAAGACACATACAAGATTGATGTGGTTAGTATGTTATGATCCAAGTCGGGTCATACCTAATAACAAGCTGAACACAAACCAATAAATATTTATTTGTTGATGTGATCATACAAATAAACATTGACACCAATTTGGAAAATGGGCTTTCTAAATTATTTCTTTTTAAATAGAATAATATTATATGGATAATTTGTTCATGAGAAGCTATTGGTATTATTGTTTAAGTAGGTAAAATAATAACAGACAAAAGTGTGTTCAAGTTATAAAATTAAAACGCTTTTAATTTTAAAATTTTATGGGTTAAATAATGTCACCTATTTTATAAAATTAAAATGGGTGGGAACCCATTTTAAAAAAAAGAGATTTTAGATTTGCAAGAATTGAACCATTAACACCCTCCACCCATATACGCACTCTCTCTCACACACATAGCAACTCTCTCTTCTTGTTTTGTAGCTAAAAATTTCAGTTTTGAAGAGGGTTCTTGCTGAAATTTTTGGTTTTAATAAGAGGTGCAAGAAGAAGACTTTGGTGTTGCATTTCCTAACAAGTAGGGTGTTCGCAAGAGCTTGTGGGTATACTAGCTTGAGGCCTTCTCCTTTGGAGGTTTGGATTCAAGAACATCATCATCTTCTTCATCTAACATCCATCTCTATATCTTTGTTCATAGAAAGGTAGCATTCTATGAACATCCGATGGTTGGTGTTGTTTGATGGCATTTCTTTTCAAATATATTTGATCCTTTGTTCTTGGGTTTGTTATGTTGGTTATTAAATGGCTTATTTTTAGCACTAGAATATGTTTAATATCTCATTATATATCCGCTGCCTTTTAGTTTAAATGGTTAAACTATCTTTAATAATCTTCTAACAAACCCAACAATGGCATTTAGAGCCGATTATGTGGAATACTTGCTTCAAAAGTCCAAGAAAAGTTAGTATTGTTGGACTTTTTCAACCCATTAGGGGCTGATTTGTTATGGATATATGAATCACTTGTCTTTCATATTTTATTTTACATGCTTTACAATAAATCTTGAAAGATTAAAGTCAAGTGGGTGATTATGTTGTTTGGACAAAAACCCTAAAAATTTTGGTTTATGTTGGCTGCAATTTGAAGGGTTATAAAGGGAGTTCATTTTGTTCTTAAATATCGTATTTGGATACATGTTTTGGTGCATAACATAGCCTTGACCAAGTTTGTTTTGGATTTGGTTGAATGTTTGTCATGTTTGGTTTTATTCTTCCAAAGGGATGTAATAATATTTTGTGTTTGTATCTTTGGGATGTAATTTATTTATTCTTTGGTTATGTAATAAATAGATTAGATGCATATCTTTTATTAAAAAATTGAATTAGTATATAAATTTTGCAAAAGAAGATGCACAAGTCGGAGACCCAAAGGAAGACACAAAGGAATGACACAAAAGACATGGACACTTGAAGCATTTGGATATGGATTCAAGTGGGAGTTCATGGACACAATTTGATGTGTCATTGTTAACCCTTAGGAAAGACCTAATGACAACACTTGTGATGGCAAACAAGTGCAATCAACTTAGTGTCTATGGTTATGCACTTGTGATTGTATGCTTGTGCTTGTTTGGTTGTTTGTTTTATGGTTGTTGTTTGATATATGGATATGCTTAACAAACTTATTAACAAACATAACAAGCTGAAAATTGGTGGTTCCTTATCATTTAGTGGTTAATAAAATGTTATTAAAATGATTAATGATTTTATAAAAGGGGTTTTATTAAAAAAGAACCATTGGGTACCATGTGTTTGAAAGAATGCAAATACAAGGTACATAGAGTTTTCTAACTAGAATTATGAAAACTTAAAATTTCTTTTGGAAACAAGTTTAACACCTCCTTTTGCACAACACTTGAGTCACTTGGAAACTCTTAATGGGATAAAGGTCACCTAACCATTTTGAGGGAACTTGTGATTTGAGGTGGGGATACCATATTTGTGGGATAAAGGTAACCTAACCACTTATGTTGGAACACCCACATGTGTGTGCAAGTAGGGTGACTTGAATTCCAAACCATGTTAAATGGATCACCTACAATGTGGTTTAACAAATGGTGTTGATGGATAAACATTCCGACTATACATATGATGTTCAAAGTTGATCCCATACCTCTAGAAGTTGCAAAGGGTTGCAATTGTCAAACGTTGACTACCTTGTTAATTTAAATAATGGGATAAAGGTCAGCTAACCACTATTTAAATGTAACGTGGATTCTAGAATTTTAAAATTGTGTAAGACACATAAAAGGATATTAATAAATAAAAAATATGATAATATCGAACATACTAAAATTGAACTTTGATAAAATTTTGTAGATGGCAACCAACAGCAATGAAAATAATGATATCATGTCTACTTAATCATTATCACTAAAGATCATTCTCCAAAAGGAGCGCCTAAACCATAATAACTTTATAGATTGGTTTCGAAACTTGAAAATTGTTCTCAAGCAAGAGAAATGGTCATATATTTTAGGTGATCTGATTCCCGATCAACCTAATAAGGAAGATGAGGATGCCTATAAAAATTGGGTGAAATACACTAAGGACTCGGTCCAAGTGTCTTGCCTTATGTTGGCAAATATGACTCCGCATCTCCAAATGGAGTACGAACATCATGGAGCATACGACATAATTACCCAGTCGAAGGAAACGTTGCAACAACAAGCAAGGGTAGAGCGCTTCGAAACGGTTTGAGCACTCAATGCATGTCATATGGATGACACCCAATCAGTCTCATCTTATGTACTTAAGATGAAGAGCCACATAGACTGCCTCGAAAGGCTAAAATGTCCCGTCTCAAAAGAGTTGGCAATGGATTTGATCCTCAACTCTTTGTCAAAATGGTTTGATATTTTTGTTATGAATTATAACATGAACGGGTGGGACAAGAACATAAGTGAGCTTCACTCTATGCTTAAAATAACCAAGGCGGGCATGGGTAAAAAGATTTTACCCATTCTCACCATTCACGAAGGTGGGAACAAGAAGAGCCGTCACCTTGCACACAAGGCAAGTGTTGCCAAAGGTAAATGGTATGTTAAGGGGAAGGGAAAGGAAGTGGTAAGAGTGCCACCACCAAAACCAGTGGAGAAGAAGCAAAAGGTTGCTTCGAATGACCCATGCTTTAAGTGTGGGGAGATTGGACATTAGGCAAGAAATTTTTCCTATCCATCTCAAAGAATTGCAAGTTAAGAGGGATGTCGGGCAAAACTCAGGTACAATTTTCATGATTCATATTGATCAAAATTTAATATCCTCTAACACATGGGTATTGGATACCAGATGTGGAACTCATATTTGCAACTTATTGCAAGGGTTCAAAAGAAGTAAGGATTTCAAGAAAGGGGATGTTAGCCTTTACATAGGGAATGGGGCAAAGATTCAAGTTAAAGATTGAGGGGACTACATCTTGAAGCTTCCAAATGGATTTTTCATGGATGGTTGCTATGTGGTAGATTTCGATGAACCAACCACATACTGTGATGTGATGTTCAATTTGGAATGTGACAAATGGCTTGAAGCCATGAACGTTGATTTGCAATCCATGTATGACAACTAAGTGTGAGATTTGGTTGAACCACCTCTTAACTCCAAGGTAGTTGGAAGTAAGTGGGTTTTCAAGAAGAATTTCCATATGCATGGAAACTTGGATACTTATAAAATTAGACTTTATAGCAAAAGGTTTCACTCAAACTCAAGGGGTTGATTATGATAAGACCTTCTCACTGGTTGCAATGCTAAAGTCAATTAGGATATTATCTCCCATAGCTGCTCATTATGACTACGAGATTTGGCAAATGGATGTCAAAACCACTTTTCTAAATCTTGATGAAGATGTCTATATGGTTCAGCCTGAAGGTTTTTTCGATCCAAAACATCCTAACAAATTATACAAGTTAAAAAAATTAATCAATGGATTGAAGCAAGCATCAAGAAGTTGGAATCACCATTTTGATGAAGAAGTAATAAAATTTGGGTTTATCAAAAATGCTGATAAAGCATGTGTGTATAAGAAAGCTAGTGGGAGCATTATCACTTTCCTAGTATTGTATGTCGATGACATTCTACTATTTGGAAATGACATCCTACTATTTGGAAAGCATATTCCAACCTTAGAAGGTGTAAAAACCTAGTTCCAAGTTGTTATTCCATTAAGGATCTTGGTGAAGCCGCCTATATTTTGGTAATCAAGATCTATAGGGATAGATCAAGGCGGTTGATAGGTTTAAATCAAAGTGCATACATTGATAAGATCTTGTTAAGGTTCAAGATTGAAAACTCTAAAAAAGGTACCATACCTATTCGAAGAGGAATGATATTGAGTACGTCTTAATGTCCAAGCTCAAAGGATGTGCAAGACAAAGTGAAGGGAATCCCGTATGCGTTTGCTATAGGGTCCATCATGTATGCAATGATATGCACGAGGTCGGACGTCTCATGCGCTTTGAGCATCACAAGCCGATACCAACAAAATCTTTGAAATAGTCATTGGATGGCTGTCAAGAACATACTTAAGTACCTAAGGAGTACTAAGGATATGTTCCTAATCTATGGATCTAGTGAGGAGGAACTCATGGTAAAGGGTTACACAGATGCGAGTTTCCAAACTAATCGGGATGATTCATGATCATAATTGGTATACATTTTCATCTTGAATGGAGGAGCGGTCTCTTGGAAGAGCTCCAAGCAAGATGTGGTGGCATTATCAACTACAGATTCAGAATACATCACCGCTTCATTAGCAGCTCAAGAAGCTGCCTGGTTGAAGAATATCATTGCCAATCTAGGGGTGGTCCCTTCCATGCGGGACCCCTAGAAATTTTTGTGATAACAAGGGTGCGATTGCACAAATCAAGGAACCCCGTTCACATCAAAATACTAGGCACATTGAACAGAGATTCAACTACATAAGGGATGAAGTTGAAAAGTGAAGATATGTATTCGCAAAGTTCACACGGATCAAAACATTGCGGATCCACTCACGAAACTTCTTGAAAAGGCAAAGCATGAAGGTCATATTTGTGCCATGGGACTTCGATATTCTAGTGACTGGATTTGATCTTTTAATTTTGAATTTGGATATTGGACCCTTTTATTTCTTGAATAAATCATTTGGTTATAATGTTTCAACCAATGTTCCTATTTTGCATGTTTTAAAATCCATGAGTAAATTATTTACTCAAAACACTGTAGTCATTCATACTTGTGGGAACAAGTATGAGGGCAAGACTATCATCAACTTGGATTGGTAGATATTCATATGGATTAATATAGAGTAAAGTGTTGCCGCCAATGTTCATAGATATTTATGGGAGAAAAATATTAGATTGACCCGCATCTCAAGTATTACTACATGGAATCTTCCTGATTGATCATAAGTAATTTTTAGTGAAGGTTAATATCATTTGGTATCCTCTGACCTAAGATACATATTGGGTCTTGATATTCATTTAATGTTATATTTTGACTTAGTTCTTTGCTGTTCTGAAACATGTCAGTACATGACATCTATGGCAACAGGATAGATGATTGTTTCACCTAAAAAAAATTTGAGTAAGGTAGTTGAATGGGATGATGTTATTGAATGGCACTTAGTCATACGTATTAAGGGAAGTAAACCATTGTTAGGCGGTATTTACTGCTTGCATCAATCTTCTGTGAATCTTGTGCAAGTGGGAGATTGTTGGATCTTGTATGCCCAAGACGCATACAAGATTGATGTGGTTAGTACGTTACGCTCCAAGTCGGGTCATACCCAATAACAAGCTAAACAAACATCAATAAATATTTATTTGTTGATATGATCATACAAATAAACAATGACACCAATTTGGAAAATGGGCTTTCAAAGTTATTGCTTTTGAAATAGAACAATATTATATGGATAATTTGTTCATGAGAAATTATTTGTATTATTATTTATGTAGGTTAAATAATAAAAAATAAAAGTGTGTTCAAGTTATAAATTTAAAAGGGTTTTAATTTTATAAACTTATGGGTTAAAGAGTGTGACATATTTTATAAAATTAAAATGGGTGGGAACCTATTTTTAAAAAGGATATTTTTGCTGCCCCTTGGGTCTCCCTCCTTAGGATTCATTTTCTTGTTTTATGCAAAAATTGAACCATTAACATACTCCACCCATATACACACTCTCTCTCACACACACATAGCAGCGCTCTCTTCTTGTTTTCTAGCTGAAAATTTTGGATTTGAAGAGGGTTCTTGCTGATTTTTTTGGTTTTGATAAGAGGTGCAAGAAGAAGACTTTGGTGTTGCACTTCCTAACAAGTAGGGTGTTTGCAAGAGCTTGTGGTATACTATCTTGAGGCCTTCTCCTTTGGATGCTTGGATTCAAGAACATCATCATCTTCTTCATCTAACATCCATCTCTATCTCTTTGTTCTTAGAAAGGTAGAATTCTATGAACACCCTATGTTTGGTGTTGTTTGATGGCATTTATTTTCACATATATTTGATCGTTTGTTATTGGCTTTGTTATGTTGGTTAATAAATGGCTTATTTTCAGCACTTAAAGAAGTTTAATATCTCATTATATATCCCCTGCATTTTAGTTTAAATGGTTAAACTATATTTGATAATCTTGTAACAGACCCAACAGATCTCCTATCCATTGATGACTTACACAAACTTCTCAGCACAACTTTCAGATAGAAGAAAGAAACATACAAATATCTCATGTCTCTTGTGTAGAATGTTTTGAGAAGCATTACCAAATGAGGTTTGGTAGCATCAGCCTAGGGAAGTTTGTTTGATCTTGAAATGCTAGTGCAACCAAAACAAAACACTTAAACTATTTTTGGTGCAACTTATAAAGGACTTCCGAAGCTAAGTATGGACTTTCAAAGGAAATGGAGTTCTTCTGAAGACAAAGTGCAAGATCATCTTTCGAAGTAAAAGCTCCAACTTCTGAAGGCAAAGTCTTCTCTTATGAAGATTAAGACGTAGAAGAATTCAAAGAAAATGACTTCTGAAGTAGAAGTCCTCAAGCCATGGAAAGAGGAACCTCTTCCAAAGTATAAAAGGCTTCGGAGGAACATGTTCTTCCGAAGCCAATTAACCTTTGGAAGATGCTGCTATAGACCAGTGGACATAAGTATGGTTCTCTAACACTCCACTGCAGACCTCTGATACTGCATGGCGTTTTCCCAAAAAGGCCATGTAGTTGACCATACTTTATTCCACTGTTCACCTTTGTTTATTAGTACAATTGCTAAGTTTAGTTAGTAACAAAAGATAAGTCATGACATGTCATGACTACCATATATTAGATAAGACATTATGAAAGATTCCTTAACTATATCTTTGTAGTATTTGCTTTAGTTATAGGTTTTCAACTAGTATCAAAGTATAACCGACTGTAGGTGATAGTATATATAGTTTCTAATTGTAACTCTTGTATCATGCTTGTAAGAGTCTTGTAAACTTTGAGTTGAGAACTAATATATACAAGTACTTTAAAAATTATTTCTTTGTGTTCTTAAGTTACTTAGTATATTATAATCAACTCTTGAGAGATTCTGCTTCATCATAACCGTGTGTGTACAAGTGAGTTTGAGAGAAAAACCAAGTGTTCAGTGACATATATCGATCTTGCAGCTTGTTTTGTTTTTAAAATATTTTGAACAATTTAAATTTATTGTTGTTGGAAACAATTATACTAGTGTATTATGTACTTGTATTAGGGGCTAGACCTACTTCTAGCCCAGGTTTCCTTTAAACATTAATGCCATGTGATGTTCTCTCCTTTTGTGATCTTATGATGGTTTGTTTCCGCTGCCATATGTTGTTGCTAGTCTGTGACATCCCATCCTACCTGGGCCAAGTGGTATGACAGATTGGTATCGGAGCCAAAGGTTGTAGAGAAGTTGGGAGCCCCATAGTAGAGCCTTGGTTACAACCATGATACCTTAGGACCGTCCTTATGGGAAAGTGTTAGGATGACGGGTTGGGTAAATTGATGATTACACTTGATCAACGTAATGATTACACTTGATCAACGTAATCATGAATTTACCGAATGCCTAAATTCTAGCAAGGACCTTCAGGTAATGATAGGAGCATTTTTGTTTGAGATTTATGATTTCTAAAACTTACTTTGAGTTGTATAAAGGTTTTTCGTGAAACGAACTACTTTACTTGTTATTATTTTAAGAGACTACTAATTTCTGATACTATTACTTTCTGATACCTTTAGTTATTAATTCTGTTGGGATATCTGATATTATTGCCATCACTACCACTATAAGTACTAATATTAGTATAATCATGAGCTATTAGAAACCAAATTCATCATGATACTCCTTATAGGGAATCAAAGCTATGGTCAATAAAAGAAAAGCGCTGACATACCCAACTAATGCTAATGCACCAACTGGGAGCCTCAAGAAGGTGACACCACGGACAAAGTATGAAGAATACTTGAGGAGATGCGGACATCCGGGCTGGATATCCGCTATATCTGACGATACTAAGCCATCAGAGGACTCTTCCTAGACATCCCCCTATAGGAGCCGAACACACTCCCATTCCACCTATTAGGGATATGGGTGCACGTGTTATCACCCGTCCACACATGACTACTAGGCCAGGACCCTTAGTCTCCTTTAGGATGCCACCTCCTCTTCCACCACCTGTAAGGACTCCGACACCTATACCACCACCATTTGACCTACTCCGACACCACCCACATGACGAGCACCGGATGCCATCAAGGCACAACATGTATGATGGCACCCTTGAACAACTAGTCTAGCTTTTTTTTTATGACAAGTCCTCTATCATCCTTCTAATTCCTAAAAACCCATTTGGTTCCTATAGTAGTCTTTCCATAAGGAAGAGGACATAGGTTCCAAACCTTTTGCCTTTTGAATTGAAGCAGATCCTCTTGCATAGCTTCAACCCAACTTGCATCCTTTAATGCCTCATTAATTTTCTTAGGCTCTATCTGAGATAAGAAAAAATTATGAATACAAGCATTTGCATTATGGGTTTGTCCTCTTTTTCTTACCAATGAATCAATATTTCCAATAATGTTTAAGGTGGGACGAGACTTGTGAATTCTTAGCTGTGGAATTACAACAAGTTATTGAGAGAGATCTAAACTAGAAATTATTAGATCTGGCATTGATGTATCTCCCACCACATCAGCACACTTATCAAGTGAAACTTAATCTAATGAGTGTGTGACATCTCTGATGTTGTCTTCAAGGAGTGATTGTCAGCATCAAGAATTTCTTGATCACTTTCACTACCACCAAGGTCTTCTACATTTGAAGCTTTTGTATCTGGTTGTTAAGCGTCTGAGCTGGAATTTGTCATTGTTGTGCTAGTAGAAACTTAATTTTTAGAGTTAGTTACAACTGGAGCTGAAGTTATATAGCTTCAAGGTCTTCTCAGCTTAAATCTTGGATCAGGATCACCTGTTGGTAAAATATCTATGGACCCTGAAACATTCTTGCAAGATTTGTTAAAAAAGTTGGTAACTAAATCAAGATCAAATAACCAATCAAGACCAGAACCAGTTACACTAAGTGTGTGTTCATTGAAAGTCACATTAGCTAACTCCCCAACAATTATGGTTTTGTCATTGTATACTCTATAAGCCTTAGCTTGGGAATAGTTTCCAATGAAGTGTCCATCATCTAATTTCTTAGCAAACTTAGCAATTTGATCTTCGGTATTCAAGATGGTGCAAGGAAATCCAATTGACCTAATAAAACCAATGAAAGGCTTTATCTTGTGCCAAAGCTCATAAGGAGTCTTACCATGTGTCTTAGCTACTAACACCCTGTTTTGCACATAGCAGACAATGCTGACAGCCTCTTCCTAGAAGGTTATGGTCAGTTTAGAGTCAAACAACATGGGTGTCATCCTTTTGCTAAGGAGTCCTGCATCTTCAATTAGTGTCCTGCTTCTCCTCTAAGCTACACCATTTTGCTGAGGAGTCCTGGGAGCACTATATTTTCTTGTATTACCCTTTTTATCATAAAATGTATCAAGGATTTAGTTCTGGAATTCAGTTCCTTGATCACATCCTATGGTTTTGACATTGTTATCACATTGATTCTCAATCTTTAAGATGAAATTCTTTAGAATCTTATGAGTCTCATCCTTAGTTCTAAGGAAGAAGACCCAAGTGAATCTTGTAAAGTCATTTGTGATCACTAAACAGTAAGAGATCCTTCCTAGACTCATTACACTGGTAAGGCCAAAGAGATCCATATGTTATAAGTGTAGGGGAGTAGTGATGGAGTTTTTTCCTTTGGCTTGGGATATACCTTGTGTTGCTTCCCTTTCAGGCATACAACACGATGATCGTCACTGGTAAATTGTTTCTTTGGAATTCCAGTTACCAAATCATTCTTAATTAGCTTATTCATGTTCTTAAAATTTACATAGCATATTCTTTTAAGGCAAAGGAAAGACTCATCACTATTTGCTTTAGACAGAAAGCAAGAAACTTCTCCTGAGGGAGATATTTCCTACAAATCTATCTTGTACATGTTCCATTTACTAGGGGCTCTGAGCAAGATATGCTCATGAGGAATGACCACCATGGGCTTGAAAGAAATGCACTTATGCTCAGTAAAGAACATTTTATGACTCTGATCACAAAATTGAGATACACTCAACAGATTGTATCCAAGATCCTTGACAAAGTTTACCATTTCAATGTTGAGCTTACCATTTGTGACCTCGCCCATTCCAGATATGTAACCATCTTCATATCCTCCAAAGGAAACTGACCCTCCATCAATTCTCTCAATGTTTTGGAGTAGTGACCTATTTCATGTTGTGTGCCTGGAGCAGCCACTATCGATGATCCAGACATACTTGTTTGTCTTGAGCTATTCTTGCACAAAAGAGATGATTAGTTACATTTGGAAACCCAAGCCTTATTGGTATTGGGTTCATCAAAAGAAGTTGAAGGTAATAAAACAATAATAGATCCTATAGTCATATTCTAAGGATCCTTTGCTATTGTTGATGGAGAACTTTCAGTCATTTGGTCTTTCTTGACTTCCACACCACCTTTGGATGCCTAGACTTGACCTTTGATACTTTGGAAGTTTTTGTGACTTTGGACGTTTTGATGACTGAATGTTTGGAAGATCTTGGTATCACTATAGCAGGCTTTACTGATTCGGAAGTATTCCCTTCTTCTGAGACCAATTTTTCTTCCAAATGCAATTTTCCACATCTTCATATTCGAGCTTCTGAAGAAAACAGATTTTCCTTCTGAAGCTTGTTTCTTCTTAAAACTCTTAGAAGTCTCTTTCTTGATCATATGGAGTGTACTCCTAGGATTTTAGAGGCAATCCTTAGCAAGATGAGAGGAACTCCCACACATGACACAATCCATTATCTTTTTCCTAAGAGCCTTTTTTTGTGAAGAAGGCAAACTTTGATCACTTTCCTTCTCCACCTTCATCTTTGCAAATGCTAAGACAGTTCCCTTAGGGTGAGAACTACCTTTGGAGCTAGATGATTTAGGCTGTGTAGTAGTGATACACAACTGATCACCCTTCTTCTTTTTGCTGAGTTGATTTGAACATGAACCAGGACTCCTGGTACTAAAGTTCAAGTTGATGTCTTTAGTCTTAACCACTTCAAACCATACAGAGATAAAGACTTCTTTATGCATAGAGTCAAAAGTGGCCTTCATCTCTTGAGCCTTCTTTGTTTTTCTCTTGCTCTTTCTGATCAAGTTCTTTCTCATTGACTTGGTCATCACAGTCTTCTTACTCTCCTCAGAAGGACAGTGACCCTTCTTAGAATCCTTTTCTTCAGTCTTCTCAGAGGCATTCTCCACTATCACTTCATCATCCTCTTCGGTCAAGGGGTCTATGAGACGAAGCTCATCTTCACAAGTTCCACGCCTGGGAGATCTTACAGAAAAGATTATATATGGAGGAGATATCTTACTAGATCCCAGTCCGTGCTTATTCTGATAACAAACTTTTGCATACAAGGATGAGGATATAATGTTTTTGAAGGTCTCTTCTTCAAGAACACATTTTTCTGCCCTGGCTTTGCTGATCACAAGCTCAGTCTGTCATTAAGTCAACTTGGTTATGTGATCTTTAATCTTAGTCCTATAGTTGGTGTGCTCATGTTTAAGAACTGAAATGGTTTTCTATAAGTCCTCTATTTTCAGTTTATTGTCATTTTTAGATATTTTGATATTAGATTTTAACATATTCGAGGACTCAAGATCAGGTCTCATTTCTATGTTGTAGGACCTGTCTCTATTAACTTTAGCAATACATCCAGGTATACAGAGATGTTCCAATACCTTTGCTTCATCATGATCATCCATCAATGCTTGGTTTGGAGATACATTTTCCACCTTAAAGTTCTAGTCAAAGCCTCCTTCTTCAACAGCTACTGCAGTGCTTTGGCTTCTTATTCTGGGTGGCTTTCTTAGTGTAGTTTGGTCTGGTTTTTGCTTGGCCACCATTTGTCCTTGGTTCGTTTCACCACCTTGCAAAGTGGCGCATTTGTTTACAGCTGTAACACTTGACTTTGCTTTTATCCAGTCCAAACTTTTCACTAGGTGTATTGCTTTGAAACTTCCTTCTTGTCATCTTCTAGAACTTCATGGCTCTGTGAGTGAGAAGAGCCATCTGTTGTACTACTTCCATATACTCTAGATCATTTGGATGGATATAGTGCAGGTTTTGAAGGGTGAAAAGAAAGATGCCAAAGCTTACATCAGAAGAGCTTTTCTCTTGGAATGGACTTCCTTGAGTGTAGTTTTCTATTGGTATCTCCAAGAAGGTGATGAAAGGACCCTTTTGTGAGTTGTCAGGGTAGCATATAAGGTTATGTTGAGGTTCTATGCTATCCCTTATAGTCACATGAAGGGTTGAACTCATTTAGTTACTGGAGTTCCCAGATGAACCTTGCATGTTCATCTCCATCTGTTATCCACTGAGAATACCATACAACTCAGTCAAAGTGAGAGTCTTAAGGATCTCAGTCCTCTTTATAAGAACAAAGTAATGTGTCTATTGACTAGGAATAGAGGACATAAACTTCCTTAGAATATTTCTATTTTAAGAGTCACTCCAACATCCACTAGAGTGTCCACAATCTCAACATACCTAAAGTATTGTTGAGTCATGGTTTCACCTATTTTAAAGGTGAAGTTTTCAAACTACTTCGTCAGGAGATCCTTCTTATTCTCCTTGGATTTAGTAGAACGCTCATACATTAGTTTTAATGGATCCCACAGCTGCTTAGCTGTTTTGCATTTCTTGAAACCTCTGTATACCAAGTTTGGAAGAGCAGTCTCAAGGGTTGTCATGGCTTTCTTATCAATCTCTACTCTCTTTCTGTCTTCATCATAGTAGTCTGCAATGGCCTTTGGAATCATACCACCTCCAACAGTAGCTAAAGAGGTGCTTGGTATGTAAGGTCATGAGACAACAGATTCCCACATCTTAGAGTATTGTTACATGATTAAACCTTCCATTCTTTGGCCCTAAGTGTCAAACTCTTTAGGAGTGATCAGTGGGGACTTTGTCATGGTTCTAGTTTCCATATCAGCTTCAGTGGGAGCTGCCATTTGAGATTTTAAGTATTTTGTATGTGCGAGGGATCTTAAGATGGTAAGATCTTACAATCAAGAGCCTGGAATACTCTGATACCAATTGCATGACCGTTTAAGGGATGGTCAAATACAACACAACGACACAATGATGAAGTGGATTAGAACACTTAATAAATCAAAATAGGGAGCTAGAAACCAGGCACACTTTGATACTAATAATCACAAGTAATAAAGAGAGAACAAGAAGAATAACACAAGTGTTTGGTTTTCAAGAACGTTCTATATTGCTCTCTAGTTCCTTACAAGTGTTACAAAGCATAAAGAAAGATACAAGGGACCAAAGATACTTTATACTACATCCTACAGCGAGCTATACTTTAAAGTCCAGCTAGATACATGATCTAGACAACAAAATCAATGTAAAGCCAAAAGGTAGATTGCCTTT
Organism: Flaveria bidentis; assembly: GCA_018326385.1. Classification (NCBI taxonomy): domain Eukaryota; kingdom Viridiplantae; phylum Streptophyta; class Magnoliopsida; order Asterales; family Asteraceae; genus Flaveria; species Flaveria bidentis. Next base: position 36,196 of record BJCM01070277.1, read on the forward strand.
TGACTAGTGACTATGACATGCCATAGCTCACATCCTAATGTATTACCAAATGGATAGAAGTACATAAAGTAGAAAGAAACAGTCTCAATACCTCAAAGTCTAGTTTACCAAAAGGATGGACCGTTCACCAACTTGTGAAAGTTAGCGAGTCAAATAGAGTTGCAGCGAAAAGGTGGTTAAGCTTTATGGTAAAAGTACATCAGATAAAGCATGTACTCAAAAGTCTTCGGAATAAATCTATCTTTAGGATTTGGCTTCGAAAGAATTTGTCTTGAAGCATTGGAAGACTTCATGTTTGGCTTCAGAAGATATTAGTCTTGGCTTCGAAATATTTAACACTTAGAATGTTTTCTAAGATATAGTGTGAAACTTCTGAAGCATTCTACTTCAGCACTTTGTGCATGCATGCAGGACAGACTATTTGGATGTTTGGGTTGAATCAGCCTTATATGAATCCTTACAATAACTTAGTAGAGAATCATTAACAGGAATGGAAAAGCGATTTACGATGAGTAACGATGGTATATATAAACATGAAGGGAGAAAGTAGGTACCAAAGTAAAGGGGAATTAGAGAGGTGATCCTAGAAGAAGCCCACAAATCTAGGTACTCGGTTCACGCTGGAAGCAACAAGATGTATCAAGATATAAAAGCACTTTTCTAATCACTTGGAATCAAGAAATCAATCACCATTTATGTTGGGAAATGTCTAACGTGCACCATGGTAAATGCTGAAAATAAAAAACTGTCAGGGACGTTACAAGAGTTTGAAATTCTAGAATGGAAATGGGATAACGTCACGATGGATTTTGTTACAATTATACCCAGAACTTTCAAAGGTCATGATGCTATCTAGGTAAAAGTGGATCGGTTAACTAAATCAACTCACTTCTTGCCATTTTGAGAAGACTACAACCTAATAAAGCTGGCCCAACTGTACATCGATGAAATAGTAACTAGACATGGGGTGCCACTATCAATCATCTCCGACCATGATAGTCGTTTCACTTCTCATTTCTGGAAGTCAATCCAGCATGCTCTAGGAACCTGTTTGGATTTAGGCACTTCATACAACCCACAAACTGATGGTCAGAGTGAAAGAACCATCCAAAACTTGGAAGATATGCTAAGAGTTTGCGAGATTGAATTTGGTGGGAAATAGGATAACCATTTTCCTCTAGAAGAGTACTCCTACAATAATAGTTATCACGCAAGTATAAAAACAGCTCCGTATGAGGCCCTATATGGTAGGAAATGTCGATCAACATTGAGTTGGAATGAGATTGGTGATAGCCAAGTAATGGGACCAGACATCATGATGGAGACCACTAACAAAATATTTAAAATCAAGGAATGTTTAAGAGCAGCCAGAGACTGTCAGAAGAAATACATTGACAGAAGGTGAAAACCTTTAGAATTTCAAGTGGGTGATAGGGTAATGCTAATAGTAACAACATGGAAGGAAACTGTGAGGTTAGGAAAGAAAGGAAAGCTAAGCCCGAGATACATAGGACCTTTGAGATACTAGCAATAATTGGCCCGTGGCATATAAATTAAAGCTACCTCAAGAGTTAAGTTACATACATGACACCTTCCATGAGTCAAATTTGAAGATGTGCATGGTAGATAACACCATAGAGTTACCTTCGAAAGAAGCGAGGTTTAATGACAAGTTGAACTTCGTGGATGAGCCTATAGAGATCACTACCGGCTGGTCAAGAAACTCAAGCGAAGTCGCATACCTAAGGTCAAGGTAAGATGGAATTCTAGGCAAGGGCCTGAATTCAATTGGGAGCGAGAAGATGAGATGAGAAAAAGTTATCCGCGCCTCTTCAATCCCACTCGTTCTAGAATTATCGAAGCTAAAAATATCATGATGAAATTTTCTAAACGGTGGGAGAATGTCACAACCGACCTCTAGGTCATAATTTTAACCTTTAACCTCTTGCATCACTATCCATGCAATTAATATTAATATTAATATCATTTCATTATTAGCATTAAAATTATTATTGTTATTACTATTATTTTCATTTTTGTTATTTCATGTGTTTTTGTGAATATTTAGCTAAATCTAGCCTTAGGGTAACTTAGTGTTCTTGAAAACACAATTAGTCACCCTTGCAAAAATTTAAATCTTAGTTCAAACAACTATGTGTGTATATATGTACGCACTCACGGCTCAAATAAATGCATATATATACTTAATACTTAAACAACTAACTAGAACTATCACCCAAAATACTACACTACACTACAAAATAACACTACGTAATAACAACTTCTATTAAAATTAAAATTAAAAACACACTATACAAGACTCCAAATCGGCCACCCCTAACCCACCATCCCACTCCCTTCCCTTGAACAACACAATACCACTCCCACACTCTTCCACACCTTATATGCATGAACCTATTTTCAAACTCTCCTCTCCCTCTCTCTTCTCTCTCGAATTCTCCAGCTGAAATTCCCTCAAACACACCAATATCTCTCAATTTTTAGCTTGATATTCGAACAACAACACCCCAACATAATCGGTCAAGTTCAAACAAAGCAAGATGGTGACATCTTGAGAGCTTTTGGTGCATGGTTGTTGCAAGTCCAAGACTCTTCAGCCCTTTTTCAAAGATTTTTCAGATTTTTTTTCCTTTACACTCTCCAAATCATGAACCATACAAAGAGTAAGCTTCATCTTACCTGAAGCAGGCTATGTCATGTGTTATTCTTTCCTTTATCCACCAAAAATCTTTCTTTCTTTGTTCTAACAGAAGACTACTTCTATCACCTTGTTATTGAGGAACTTATAATCTCATTGAAGGTATCTCATTTGATATGTTAGTGATTCTATGGGTGGAACTCGGTTTTCACCATGAAAATCCTCTTTTTGGGTGATGTTTGCACCATCTAACTTGCATATCTTGTTACCCTATGATGCAAAGATCGTCAAATTCTCAAAAATAGTTTTCTAACATTTTAATAACCTTTCTTAAAGTTACAAATGGATTTAGTAATGTTTAAGCATGATATATAACGTTTTACACATGTGTAATGGGTGAAAATGGTGAAATCACTATTCAACAACTTGTTCTTTGGTTATATGTTAAACCCGTAACTTAGAATCATTATTTCAGTAAGTTTTGTATGTTATTGGTTGTATGAGGTGACGTAAAAGGCAGAAAAATAATAAATGTAGGGATTGTAAGAATTTTTATCATATTTTGGGAACCGAAAGGTGGTAAAACGACCATAAAAGTAAGAGAAATTAGAGTATAACCATGTTAAAAAGACTTCCAGTCTCTAATAGAGTTAATAAAGTGATTAAATCATATATGTTGAATAAATGGTAAAAAATGCTTTAAATGGAATTTTTAGTTGAAAACGAGTATTAACCGGGTAACGTTTGGAACAAAGTCTTGGAAATAATGGTATAAAACCAAAATCCATGGAAACCATGTTATTTCAGTAAGTTCGGAACTATAAGACTTAATGATGTTGAAAAATTGACCAAACAAGTTTTTAAACGGTCAATTTCGGTAAAAACACGTTTTAACGGGTTAAACCTAAAAATGAAGCTTTCAATTAAAAGAGGCTTAAAATTATATTCTAAACAGATTATAAAACTTATTAAATTAATATTTAAAGTTTTAATGACGTAAAACCATAATATTTATTACATAACCGTTAAAAACCTTCGGTTTTACCGTAACCGGTAACGTAAAACATAAGTATAATGAACCCGAATCTAAATTCTGAAAAATTGGGACTTCAACTTATTTAATATGTATTACTTAACTCCAAGAATCTGCGATTTGGCTATAAAAGTCAATAAATGGGAAGAAACAAACTTTAGGGTAGAAATTGTAAATTTTGATACTTGAAGGACTAAACTTTATAGTCTGCCAAACTTCAATAAACCGACCCCCTAAGACTACTAATCACTTATTAAAGTTAATTTAACTTGTATTAGTGACCCAATAGCCTAAAAACTTGAATTCCTCTTAAGAAACCCTAGCTTTCTATAAAAGGGAACTTTTAAATGCAAGCCTTAGCAAATATAAACTAGTTGAACATTTATATTCTTAAAGCACCTTGTCCACATCTTATAACCTTATAATCTGTGGATATCAATTAATCTTGATGGTAGGGTGCTAGAATTGAAACTTTTCCCGGTACATGAAGAACCTGTTGCTTGAAACTTAAGGTGAGTTCAAGTGTTCCCTTTTTATTATTGTTTTTGGGATGAAGCTTGCTCTTTTTAAACTGAACTATTTATGTGCTATATTATGATGTTATATGTTGTGATAAAATTGATGCATGCTAATATTTGTATCACAGTCATTAAATCTTGCGTGAACCGCTTGTTTATATTGGTACATATACTTGGGGAATCCCCCACACATAGTGCCTTCCACACTAAGATCTGCAGGGTTGTTTGTGGCATCTAACAAGTTTTATAAGATACTAGGGTGAAACATCCGACAGGTATGGTCCACTATTTGAGGCTCAGCTTTTCCTTCGGGATTAACCGGTACATCATAACTTTTGAAGAGGCTAGCCGGGACTGAGTGCAGGGTTGATTGTGATCCCCCACAACAGTGAAACTATGATTCCTTTTAAAGCAAATATGGATTCTATTGTATCCTTTTGTTTTTACACCTTAAGCACTTGAATTCACCAACATTTTAGTTGACACAATTTTCTTTGGAGCATATTTTAGGTAATTCCATGAAGGGATTCTAGCTATTGTAGAAGACCTTGACCTAGCACCGTGACCATGGCATTGGCTTGTTTTGTCTTTAAAATGTTTTGAACAATTTACATTTATTGTTGTTGGAAACAGTTATACTGATGTATTGTGTGCTTGTATCAGGGGCTAGACCTACTTGTAGCCCGGTTTCCATTAACATTAATGCCATGTGATGTTCTCTCTTTTTGTGCTCTTATGTTGGTTTGTTTCCACTGCCATATGTTGTTGCTAGTCTGTGACGTCCCACCCTACCTAGGCCCGGGATGTGAAATATTTACCCTCGAAAGATATTTTATTTGTATTCTGAAAGAAAATTCCTTCAAGATAGTATTATCTTCCGAAGAGTTTTTAGCCTCAGAAGAACACTTAATCTCAAATCAAATATATTTTCGAAGCTTGAATACTTCTTTACTCGGAAGACCTACTTACTCTCGGAAGCAAATATCTCTTATGATGAAATTTAACTTCGGAAGTAAGTTTGGCATCGGAAGATAATTCATTCGAAAAACCCATACTCTCGGAAGAAAGTTTACTATGTAACGGAAATCTTTGTTCCCACATTCTAAAAAGGTAAAAAATTCTTAATAATGTCAGAATATTTAAATGACTTATCTTTACCGCCCCTATCAAATCATACCCCAAACTGTTATTTCACTTATCCATCTGCCATTTTATCCCATTTAAATACTTCAGACATCTCTCCTTAATCTTTTTTCCCACTGGCAAGCCCTAAGTCTTCCTTATCTTCACCTTTACTATGTCAAATTACCTTACTCTTCCTCCACTTTTTCAACAATGTCCCTAAATCCCCCTTACAACCAAGTCACGCTCCTTGATTCTTCAAAGGATGTCGAATACTCTGAAATCATCCGGTTTTTGACCCAGTCCACTTACTACACAACCCAACTGTTAACTCTACTATTTACTCCAACCATAATGCCAAATTTTGGGCAAATGGTCAGATTGACAACCTGAATGGAGTTATGGTTATTAGGTCAAAAATTCGTAGACAAGAGATAATCATATTTGAACAAACAATCAGGGAGCACTTAGAGCTTCATGATGAAGGCTCTCTTACTGAATTCCCAAAAACTGATTTCGAGGACATATATGCCCAAATGGGATATGGTGGAGATTTAAGCAAGTCAAGCTTCTACGAAATCAACTTTTCCTAAAACTAGAACATGATTCACATAGTTCTCCACTATCTATCAAACAAATTATGGAGTTAGGATCAAATTCCCTACGATTTTGGATGCCTAGTTCATGGGTTCTTAAAGGTCCTTTGGTTCAACCACTCAAGGTTTATGCTGAACAACCTCAAAGGAAACTTTCAAATGGAAACATTCTACATGTATCCTAAGTTTATTCAACATATAATCAACTACCAGCTAGATCCAGACAAGCTTATCTATGAAGCTACTCTTTTTATCCCTCAAATGAGAACGCGCATCTTTAAGTTTCTGAAGAGGTTTCCACTGACTTCATTGGAAGACATACTACACTTTTTCTAGGTATTATTGAGCCAATGGTTCCTTATGACATCCCTGAAAACCCCATAGTTAATGAACCCACACCAGACTCATCCACTATAATGCCAATTCTTCCTACCTGTCCCGTAACGTATCAGAGACGTACCAAGTGAACCATTGTTGAATCTACTCTGACTGAACAAGTTCTCCCTGTTCTATCAAAAAAAGCTAGAGTGGAAAAAGGGCTCCAACTCAATATGAGGTCCCACCATCCTTTACAATTGACCTCAATATAGGTATTGAGTCTCCTTAGTCTCATTCCCATGAGCTCCAAACCCAAAATTTAAGCCCTTATGGTGAGTCACTATACTCCCCTAAACAACCAAAAAGGGAAAGCCAAATCATAGGCTCAAGTCTTTTAGACATCGATCAAGTTCCTGGGTAATTAGGCATAACCTTTATATCCTTCACTAACCTACATACCGGTCTAAAGAGGATTTCATGTTCCTCAAAGGCCATGATGTTAATCCACAACACCCATCTAAAGATCAACTCAGCCTAGAGAAACCTTTGACTTCTAGCCCTTATCAGAAAAGCCAATCTAAGATGAGTCCCACTAATGTGAAGGGGACTCATATGAAATCAGCTGCTACTACTGAGTGTGTCTTATTGGGCTCTCGGGATAGTGTTAACATCTCTAAAACTAAATCTATAACAACTATTCTTGTTGATGACTTTGAAATATACATCACCTTGCCAAGGAAACCAAGGTGCCAAGAAACCATATATGGTGGTGATGATGAACATACAAGGTATGTTATATCATCTCCTCATGATTCTTCTAAAGTAGATGAGGGAATTATGTAACACATCATAAGAGACCTACTCTCTACAGTATCAAACCTTGAATCAAATATTAAGACTTTAGAAGATAAGTCTACCACTCAGCAACTTGAGATTGAAAGTTTCAAGGCTCAACTAGCTAAGACACAAACTGTGAGATATATTAGGCATGTACCAATTCAAGTATCTCTGAATTCTTTCTCCAGCTTATCTACCTCTCAAGATGATGCTAACAAAAAGGAGGAGAAAGTTGTATAGAGGGAAGCATCAAACATGGAACAAAGTTTTGCCCCTTCAACTTTATCTTGTAAGTGCTCTACTTAACAAACCACTAATTTCCCTGAGCCTCCTCTAATCACATTTCAAGTGGACCCAAGGATGCTACTTGATCTAAATAGGTTCTTAACTAAGTTCCTAATGAGCTCCTCACTAAAACAACCCTCACCAGATGTTGTTGCATACTTTGATGCTAAAGATCTTCAAAGGTTGAATGCACCACCTACCGCTGAGCAAGGAGTTGGTCAACCTAAGGTTCACATTAAACCTGAAATTAATTTCGTAGGGGATATGGGGATGGATGGCCGACAACTGAATCAGTTAGGACAAATAGTCCAGAACCACTATCTTCTAAAGCAATGATCCAATCTTCCAAAGTAGATATTCAAGCTACGAAAGGCATTATTGGGTTATCCTCATTGTTTGATGACCTTATTCTCACAGAGACTATTCTTGAATTAGCCTCTGAGATAAATAGTGAAGATTTTCTCAAAACACAGTCCCTCAAACACCATCATCACCACAAACTCAAATCTCCACTCACTATCTTGAATCCTCCAAACTAGAGTCTTCAAAGGCTCAAGCTTCGGAAGACATCAAGGGTAAAAGGAAGTTGACTGAGGAAGAACTATTAGATGAGGAAAGGATAGAGAAGCTCAATAAGAAAGGTAGACTCACTACTGGAAAGCTATTAACTGCAAGTAGCAAAGCAGCTGTAGCAACCAAGAAGGCTATCAAAAACAAAATGAGGGTGGAAATTATGGATAGACTTATCAATCTTGGAGCTGGGAGTGAAGATGGCTCCTCTTACCACTTAAGGAGCTGTTGGAGTTAGAAAAGGCAACCCTGCTACAAAAATAACAAGAGAAAGCAACAAGGTTAGCCTTTGAAGAGGAATAGAGAAGAAAGAAAGAGGAAGCTGAGCAACAACTGAGAAGTGAGAGGACAACCTTCTTATGTTATAGGGGCTACTCTCTTGACGAACTAACTCCTCATGAAAATGACCCAATATTGTGGCTTTTCCACAAAGAAAAAAATCAAATGGATAAGGAGTGGAAGAGAGCAACCCGGGAAAAGCTTAGGGAGAAGAAAAAGAAGAAGAAGAAAGAGGAAGAAGCACCACTTTTGGAAGGAAAGAAGATGGGAGACAAAGTCTGGATGAAGGCATATCTTAGAGCCCATGATTTCTCTTGCAGACAACTTGGCCCATGGCTGAAAAGACGTTGATGCGACATGTTGATGGCATCAAGGCTGACATTCGCTCAGGAAAAAGGCGGGAGGTTTACCCAAGTACTCAGAGGATGACACCTAAACCTACACCTCAACCTCAACCCCAACCGAAACCTAAGCCAATTTCCTTTCCCTTCCGTATCAAAACTGAACTAACCACCAAACCTTACACACCTGAACCTACACCATCAACCTTACCCTCACCCTCACCCATTATTTCACAACAACCACCACTACCTATCCTTAAACCCAAAAAACTTCCCAGAACCCAACCATCATATAAACATCAATCACTCAAGTCATCCTCTCAATCATCCAAACCTCTGACCTTAGAGGAATTCAAGGAAATAAAGAAAAAGCTCATTAACTATACTACTCTGAGTGAAATCTCTTATGAAGAGGAGTCCCTCAAATTAAAATTCATTGATGGCTCTTCCATTTCCGTCATAAGAGAAGCATTTCTTTATTTGCCTACGGCAACACTAGACCAGGCACTTCAACTATTGGTAACTAACTCTAATTCACTTAATGAAGAAAAGAAGAAGCGGTCAAGAAGAATAGTGACTCTATTGGACAACAAGAAGGGGAACAAGCTGCCAACTCAACCCCTCATTCCTAGGAAGAAGATTGTCTAATGGATGTTCAAAGACTCTTCTCACAACTGTATTGTGGAAAGAGTGAATAGTGAGGTCAATAGACTCAACGATTCATCTCTGTTATACTCTACTAGAATTGACATTGCTGAGTTAGCAAAAAAGCCATTCTCAAACCCCTCCAACTATTACACAACTACTCATATATAGAATCTTCTAAGCAACCTTCACCTTGCTGAGGTGACTGCAAAAGCAAGGATTGAAAAAGAGTTGAAACAAAGATAGCGGGTAGAAAAGGAAGGATCAATCAAGGGAAATACTTTCCTACAAATGGTTGAAGGCCCTAACTTGGAACGTATAGTTAGATAGGAGTATGATTACAACAAAGGGACACAACTTCTAAAAGTAATAGACTAGATGTATTGTCTACCAATGACTTGTACAAAATTCTTAGCAAGATCTCTATAAAGAATAGAGAAATAGATAAGTATCTTCTCTCATTGGTGCTAAAGGTTTTGAGAAGCAGAACAAGTGAGGTTCTGGTAGCATCATCCTAGGGTGAGTTTGTTGGATCAAGCAAGGTTGGTACAACCAAAACAACACTTAGAACATTTTTGCTGTAACTGTGAAAGAATTCCGAAGACAAAAAGCTGGACTATCAAAAATTAAAGTTAAAGGAACTTCCAACGAGGAATCTTGTCTTTTGAAGACATTGTCATCCCTATTCCAAAGCTCAACACTTGGAAGATTTTAAGACAATGACTTCCAAAGCATAAAGTCTTGAAGATCATTAAAGTCTCGAAAGAAGTAGACTCTTCCAAAGCATAAGTGGATTCTAAAGAACTTGTTCTTTCGATGCCAGTTAACCTTCAGAAGAACCTATTATGAACCAGTTGATATAAGTATGGCTCTTTTTACAAGATTCTACAACCTCTGAGATACTACATGGTGCTTTCCCACGCCTATGTAGTTGAGCATATGTTATTCCATTATTCATCCTTTATCAGTTAGTACAGTTACTAACATTAGTTGGTGACAAAAGATAAGTCATGGACATGTTGTGAATACCTAATCTAGGATAGTATTATATTTAGATACCTTATTTCTAGCAATGTAATATTTGTTTAGTTGTGTAAATCAAAGGATCACAATAAAGAATTATTAGTGTTAGATTGGAATCAAGTTAAGATTGTGAAATGATCATCGGTTGTTGTTTAATTGTTTAATAAATAAATATCAAATAGAATGAATGATGTCAACACAATAAATAAATGAACTAGATTTTATTCAAACGTATTTTATTAAAAATCTGTTAATGATTACAAATGAATAAACTATGAATGCTATGAACAATCCATGCTTCCAACGTGTTAATGTTTTGTGGTTTAATAATGTGACGACTACTAGGGATTGTCTTCCACATGTGCTTCCTCATCCGCAGGAGTTTGCTCTACTGCATGAGTCTTCGCTTCAACTCTTTACTTGAAATTCTTCACTTGAACTCCAGAGCTAGATGTTCATCCGCAGAAGATCTTCGGATGGTTGTCTTGTAAGAAATGTATCTACGAAAGAACAAAAACTTCATCCGTAGATTTTTCTTACACTTAGCAATTTCACAAATTGACCAAGAATAATGTTGGTACCTTTAATCATATACATAAATCAACACACATATAGGTTAACCTATATACATAATATGTACATTAAAATAATGAATTACAATTATTTATTAGAAGTATTGATTAAAGTTCTAATCCTATACAAAATTATCTAGACCTATTGTTCTTAGATCTAACAATACTCCCCCTTAGGCTTAGACACTTGTAATCAATTCTTCAAAAGTGAAAGCTCCTTCATCTTTGACACCATTTTTTTTGTTGAAGTATGATACTACATCCTTTTGATTATCATATTTGTACTTGATCTCCATTCTACATATCTTATGTAGTGTCTAAAAACTCAATCCCAAAATTTCTTCTTCTAAAGTAAGTGTTTCCACTACATGTTGATTGTGCACTAGTTCAAGCTCATCTTCTTCTAAGATTCTTAGTTCCGAAACATCTTCAATGGTAGATCCTTTCAGCAACCCAGCCTTATATGTTATACTTTTGTAAGCTTTAGAATGCAATTCATCAACCACTTGAATCAAATATACATACAGACATTGATCATTCTGAGCTCTTTCATCAGCAAGTTTTCGGAAGAATTTGTCATGTAAATATGATGTGTTGCTTGGGTGAAGCAACTTGATCTCCACTGGAACAAACATTCTTATCTTTTTAGCTTTCTTTCTTGCAGTATTCCTCAACAACACCAATTCTTTGGTCTTCTCAAAATATCCCCATTCTGTTATAGGATATGTATATTGATTCCATTCAAAGCTTTTAATGACTGCTGAATTCCTATGAATGCATCCAAACCTCTTCAATAGCTCATCATCTATCAATGTAGAGGAGTTGGTTCTTGATCATTTTATCCTTTCTGTTCTTCTTTTATGCTCATTATCCTCTCTCTTGGATTCTTTCAACACATCATCTTTGAATTTAGTCTTTAACTTACCCACCAAAATAAAGAAGTCTTTTCCTCTTGGGTGAATTGGGTAGTTAGAGATGACTAAGCTTTGTAGATCCTTGAGGTCATTTTCAGGTAAGCACAATATTGATACAATATCATGGATGTATTGAATCCTTCCATATGTTCTCTTTATGATTGCACAATCCCACTCTTGATCATACTTCCAGGCCATAATATTGTTGTCTTCCACTAAGTTGGGACTTGTGATGTGATCAAACAGCTCTATCAAAGTAGACTTATGTTCTATTATCTCTTTAATTGTTGTTCCCAATGGCCATACTTTTCTAGGTAAAACTGCATGTGGATCTCTTATTAGTTTTTCTTTCCCTTTGTGTTTGTCTTTATTTTCAACTATGATTGGCTAAGAAGAGATATTATTGTCTTGCTCAGTAGCAGAATTTGGAGCTTTAGTCTTGAATCTTACACTATCTTAAGTTCAAGTGCTATTACATGCTCCATCATCCTCCTTAGCTCACTAACTATTCTTCCTTTAAGCTCATGTGTTTTGTAGTTGTGACCTTGTAGCCAACATGTCATATTGTATTTGCTCATGTTTGCTGTTTCATAATGAAACAAGTCTTTCTTGATTTTTCAAATTGATTGAAGTGTTGTGAATGCTTCATTGTCATAATTTGGGATCATGAATCTAGCAAGCTCAATCTTTTTTAGCAGATCTTTCATTTTAGTCAGATGCATCCTCTCAACCATGTCATATGGAAACCCATGGTTGATCAGGTTCATAAACATAGATGATTCAGGCCTCTCTTCCAATATGTCATTTGTGGTCAGAAGGTCATCATCCTTTGATTCTTTTTCATCTTTGTATGGCTCATCTTTAGTAAGCTCATTCCATTCAACATCACTCCTAGTTTCAATATGAGATATAGGTTTTAAAGTGGAAACATCCACTGAAGGAGTGCGCTCTGGAGATGTAGGCCTTGATCTTTTTGGTGAATCTTCAACATTAATCACCTCATCTTGTGTAGTACCTAAGTACTTCCTCTTCCTGGTGTATAGAATAAGATGCTTTGAGGTCTGAGTAGATTGTTTTGCTTGTTTTATTGATATAGAAGCATTTGATTCAAGGTTATTTATCTTCCATTTAAGTGCAATAATCTCTATATCTTTACTTTTCAGCAGAGATGATTGATCATTAAGAGTCTTTTTAGCTTTATTGTTCTCCATACAAGCTTCTCTTTGTCATCCTTCTCATACTTCAAAAACTCTTTAAGTTTTTCTCCTTGTTGAAGTAGTGCATCAATTACTTCATTGTTGTATTTTGCATCTTCTCTTAATCTTTTCAGTCTGGATTCTTGTTTCATTAGCTGATCATCCTTTTCCTTTATCACTCCCTTGATCTTTTGTATTATTTGCTTTCTTTTGTTTGATTTTATAATAAGTTTGTTATATTTAACCACCAAATAACTTTTTCTTACAAGGATTTCCTCATCACTAAGAATCATCTTCATGATAGGCAACAACATCAACATAATGGCTTCTTCTACACCTTATTGATGTTCATCAACAATCTCATCATCATTATCTTCAGTAGGTGGAATACTAGCTGAACTTGAGCAGGGCTCAACTGCTTGATCTGGTTGCTCTTGATGTTGTTGTTGTTGTAGTTGTTGCTGAAGATCAGTGGTTGGTGAAACTACTTTAATTTGATTAGACAAGACGAGTTTTTATGAGTTGGTGTTTCAGAGTGGAATGGTGGTAGCTTGAGAAACCAACTCAGTCTCATCAGTGTGAATTGAGTAGTAAAGACAGGCTCTGTATGCACACTCTCAGGTGATTGAAGTTGAGAAGTTTCATGTTGTTGATGATTGGGTGATTGAGGGAGAATTAGAGAGATTGGCTGGGTGTTTTGACTAGATTTTTGAGATTGTGTTAATGGTTCATGTTGGATAGGTGAGGTGGGCAGGGATTTTTGATTAGTTGGTGATTAATGTTATGGAGATTGATGATGTTGGTAAATAGGGTGATTGATGGGGTGAATGTGAGGCTTGCACAGTATCAGCAGATGAACTCTCTTGTTGTTTTTCCCATACCAGTTCTTCTGGGATTTTGGCATTAGCATCTAACACATGAGCAAACATTGGCATTTCTCCTTGGTATTTACCACTAATCTCGTCCAGAACAGATCTACCCAAATGCGCTTGCATAAATAAATCACCATCTCTTGCTTTCCCAGGAAGCTCAACATTGATGATCAGTTGTAACAATCTTGGGAACATTTGCTGAGACATTACCCATATCTTCGGATGTAGGATGCTCATCTGCAGATGCAGAGTCAGCAACTGCTGATGAAGTTTTTCCATCTGAGGATGTAGATAAATTTTGCTGGACTTGTGTAACATTATTATTATTATTTGTTGTTTCTTGATCCATGATACTTGATATTTTTGTTCTTGGAGGATTAGCTAATAATGACACTTCATTCATATTTGGAGGAACAAATGCATAACATGTATTAGGAGATTCTGCATTATTCAAATAACTAGCAAACATTATGTCAGGTCTACTAGAAGTTAGATACATAAGAGATCCTATCATTGATCAATACAATCTTTGATCAACAGATTTTCCAGTAGGATCAGGCACAATCTTATTAGTTGTTGAAGCAGGAGTTTTGCATGAAGATGTATCAATATTTGATGAATATACTTCTCTTGATTGATAAAGATTCCATCTATTTTCTAATGATCTTGAACACCAAGGAAGTCAATTCTCCCATTGAACTCATCTGAAACTCAGATTTCATTAGATCTTCAAAACTAACACACAAGTCTCTTGTTTGTTGATCCAAATATAGTGTCATATACATTTGTTTGAACAACTAAAAGCTCTTGTTGTTCTTGTTTGAGAAAGAGTGTCTGATCAATAGTTCCCCTTTTATATCCATGCTTGAGCAAGAAAGATGATAATGTTTCAAACTACTTTCTTGGTACTTGATGAAGACCATACAAAGCTTTGTCTAGCTTGTATACCCTATGTGGGTAGTCAGGATCTTCAAAACCCGAAGGTTGAGCTACATAGACCTCTTCATCAATTTTCCTATAAAGGAAAGCACACTTGAATCCATTTGGTCAACAATGAACTTATTATATGAAGCATAGCATAGAAGTACTCTTATTGCTTCAGTTCTTGCAACAGGTTCAAGAACTTCATCATAATCTATCCCATCTTCTTGAGTATAGCCTTGTGCAATTAGCCTAGCTTTGTTTCTCATAATTATACCTCTATCATATAGTTTACTTTTTAAGAGCCTTCTTGTCCTAATGGGATGTTTACCTTCAGGCATATCAACAAGATTCTAGACTTTCTACTTTCTAAATTGTTGAAGCTCTTCCTACATAGCTTCAATCCAGCTATTATCTTTTAGAGCACCTGTGATGTTTGGAGGAACAACTTGTGAAGGAAAACAAGTAAACAAACAAATGTTTGCAGCTCCCCTTTTTCATCTTATGGTTCTTTCATTTAGATCTCCAATTATGTTGTTTGTTGGATGAGACTTGTGAATTCTGGTTGTTGGAATAGATTCAACTAGAATGGATAATTCCAAGTTAGTCATATCCATTGATGCAGATGCATGCAGATGTGATGATGAATTTAGGAATTAATCAAAGTGTTATTCATGTTCATCATTGGAAGTAGAATGATTTTCTTTATAAGTTAGTACATCAGATGTATTGTAAATATCTTTTGCAGGAACTTCTATAGAAGTATTTTGTGCTTTCGTAGGAGTTACAGGAACATCTATGGATGGTATTTGTTGACTTGCTGACATTAACTCTTTGGAATGCAATGGATCATCTCCATTATGTGGAACAACTACTAAGGCATTATCCATATCTCTAGATGCAGGATGCTCATCTACGGATGCAGAGTCATTAGCTGCGGATGCAGTGTTTCCACCCGAGGATATAGATCAATTTTGTTGGACTTGTGCAACATTATTGTTGTTATTGGTTGTTCTTTGATCCATGATACTTGATGTTTGTGTTCTTGGAGTATCAGTTGATAGTGATACATCATTTAGATTTTGAGGAATAAGTGGATAAGATGTATTAGTAGAATATGCATTATTCAAATAACTAGAGTTAGATGAGTCTATTAGTGCATCTATATCAAACAACGATGGTGATCTTTTTACAAACCTAGGAAATAAGGATTCATCAAATGAAACACTAGTATTTTCTTCCATAATGTTTTGTTATGGAATGTAAATCCTATATGATTTAGATGTTGAAAAGTATCCAACAAAGAAACCATCATAGGTTTTCTCTGAAAATTTTCCCAATTATTCCTTTGTGTTTAAAAAAGATACATGATACCCAAAAGCTCTAAGATATCCTATGTAAGGTTTTCTTTTGAATAAAATCTCATAAGGTGTTTTATTATGTTCTTTGAAAATTAATGTCCTATTTTGAACATTCCATGTTATGTTCACAGCTTCAGCCTAAAAGGTGATTGGCAAATGTGAATTAGCTAGCATTGTTCTTGCTACTTCAATGAGAGCTTTGTTTCTTCTTTTTGCTACTCCATTCTGTTGTGGAGTTCTTGGTGCACTAAACTGCCTTGCAATCCCTTTATTCCTACAAAAAGAATCTAAATCAGCATGACTGGGTGGTGAGATTGAGATTCTCACTAGGATCGAATATAGTGATTGAGTTAGAGATTGAATGGCGGATACAAACAATAAATAAACATTCAATGCAAGAAGATACTCATAAATGCTTGTATATATTGATAAAGGTGATTGATTACAATAAATGCTAGGATTTCAGCATTAAACAGTAATAATACAGCTGAGAATGTGGAATACAAAATATTCTAATTGTCTATCAACAGTCACCTCATGTATAAGGTTTTCTATTTTATTTATAGGCTGACAAGATGTCTTTTAATAAAATGACTAAACTACCCCTGACCTATACATCAAAACTAGTCTAAGTCTTCATCAACATTTCTTCTGTTCATCCGCATTGACAAATACGGATGAGTTGTACTTGATCAGCATTTCTTCTCTCGCCATCCGTATTAGTAGATGGTAATCCACATTAGGTAATGTGGATGAACAAATACTTATGTGCATTTGTTGCTGGTCATCCGCATTTGCAAATGAGGATGAAAAAAAATTGTCTGCATATCCTTTTGACTATCTGCATTTGTTAATGCGGAAGAACAAACACTTGTTAGCATTTGTTCTATGTCTTCTACATTTACAAATGCGGTTAGTCAACACTTGGTTTTTCTCAGCAGATTCTTCATCTGTATTACTTCTTGGACTTAGGGAGTTTCCAACAGAACAACCATCAACTAACCAATTGAATTGACATGTATGATCCTTTCAGGGTCCAACAATACTACCCATAAGGATTATACAGCCTATGTTCTTCAATGGTTTGGTGGTGGTTGAGGTTGTGAGGATTCTTCGGGGTCTTGTGAAGGCACTAGAGGTTGTGCTTGTGATGGATCCAAAATGGCCTTTATCATATTGACAAAGTCATTAGCATCTAACATCTTTTCTCTATTTAGCATATGTATCCTTATCTGACTCATAGTGTAGATGGCTTCCAATGGTAGTTTTGTTGGGACCAATAGCGTACGGAGTACTAACTGATTCAACGTGAAACCAAATCAAATAGCGCGGAATTCTATTTGATTAGCGATCCAATCAGAGAAACCGTTAACCCGATCAATCCTAACGATTAGAATACATTATGAATAGACTAAGAATGATCAGAAACGTTCTATGAACTTGGACGGGACGTTCTGGACGAACTTGGACGGCTAGGGTTGTGAATTTCTCAAAGTCTCCCGTTTTTCCACGAATTAAGTGGTATTTATAGGTTACAGTCTTCATTCATATGACTGAGCCATGCGACTGGCTCAGCCGTGCGACTGAGTCATACGATTGATTCATTCATACGACTGAGTCAGTCTTATGACTCAGTAGTGCGATTGACTCAATCACCTTGTTCAGTCGTGCGATTGGCCCACTCGCATGGTCCAGTCGTGCGACTGAAACAAATTGCTTAGTTAAACACATTCTTGAACCTTTAATGATTCAGAACGTGTCTAACAACTGTAAGCCTATATAACATGTTCATATATGCGTGTACCAATACCTAATATCAATAGATATAACATTAAACAATCAACAAA
>BJCM01070290.1:0-19582 GCA_018326385.1 Flaveria bidentis
AAATATATAACTTAATAGTAAATTGTTTATATTCAAAATAATGATCTTTGTTTCCGTAAGTACGAAATACCCAACAAAATATGAAAGCATAATATATTTTTTGTGTTTTCATATAAATTAACGTGAAAAATTAAAAAAAATCGAGGCAGCTCCAACCCCTGAATCTTTTGTCGTAATCAGTGTCAAAATTTGTTATATGTGTCGTATAGGGGGTTGTATATATTGGATGCATACCCGTCTGATCGGGTAACAGATTATTCAAATTTGAAAATTTCAGTAGCCTATTCGAAATCCAATCCGATCCGATCCGAATAAGGATTTTCCTATCTGGTCCGAATCTATCCGAATTCAATTCGGTTCGGATTGGATATATCCGAATAATTCGAATTTATCTGAATAAACCGAATAATGATTTTTTTCTATTGTGATTCTTTTTTTTGCTAATTTTTTATTCTTAACATTTTATAAGTTGGAAATCACAATAAAAGATAGTAAAATAAAAAATAAAATTTGACTTGTATGCAAATTCAAAATTAAAATATAATAGGTGATTGTATAGAACTCGGAAATTAAAATCTCTAATTTAGAAAGATGGTCGATTATTTAGGATTATAATTAAAATGTGTAAATATTCTTGTGTATTGAGTTAAAAATATAATAGATAGTTGAGTAATGAGTATTGGGCCGGAAACATAGTTAAAGTTTTATTCGAATTAATCGGATATCCGAATAAAAAAATTGTGATATCCGAAATCTAATCCGAGATCCGAATAAGGAATTCGAATTCAGATGAGCTCCGATCCGAATATCCGAATAATGATTCGGATCGATTAATTTGGATTTGGATATGAATCGAATTTCGGATATCGGATTTTCTAAACTAATGTGATTCTATATGAGATGTTTAGAAGTATGTTAATTTATAGCGTGAGGTGTTTGTAAGTTAGGATCCGAAGTAAAACACAATCTTAAAATGTTGGATTTGCTGACACCATCACAGTCACAGAGGTCATAATCTTAAAATGTTGGATTTGCCAACCGTCCACTTCCATAAGGTCGGGTCGAATACCATAATCGGGTCTAAGCAAACACCAATAGGGTAACCACATAAGAACCGCAAGCATGCTTGCAAGAAAAGCTAACACACCCCACTGCAACACCACCATTTGACGTTGATCATAAGCACAAGAACAACAATAAGATTCAATTGGGTTTCATCTTTAAGTCAACTAGATCGGAGACGAAGAACAAAATGAGATCTTTAGTGGGTCTTGCTGGGTGTCTGCTGATGATTCATGTATGTAATGGGTTATTAACTTCTCGAATCAATCTTATGAGCAGCAGTAGCAGCAATTACATTACCAATGATGTGTTTTGGTTCAATCAAACACTTGATCACTTCTCCCCTTATGTATGTCTTAATCCTTTTCTCTCTTGAAATATATGTTCATATCAATGATTTATGTATGATTTTAGGTTATTGTATTTGTTTTTAATGAATATATTGCATCTGTGGAAGGTATTAGATGTGATCATCTATATTCCTTAGTTTAGATGGTTTGTATAACTGTTAATTTGTTATCCAACTTCAGGAGATTATAATGACTTTGAGAAGAAAGTTGATGAATTTGATTGACTTATGCAACAAATTGGAAGATGTTGGTTGATTGTTCTAACACATGTGTTTTTGTGGTTACAGGATCATCGAAAATTTCAGCAGAGATACTATGAGTATTTGGACAGTTTCAGGATTCCTGATGGACCAATATTCTTAGTAATATGTGGTGAATCTGCGTGTGGTGGGATATCGAATGACTATGTAACTGTATGTGTTGCTAGTTAACATTATGGAGTGTAGTTCTGCAGAAGTTATATTTATTCTTCAAAAGATGAGTATTGCAGAAGCTTTCAATGTTATGCAGGTTTTGGCCAAGAAATTTGGAGCTGCTGTGGTTACTCTAGAACATAGATACTATGGGAAAAGCTCTCCATTCAAATCGCTAACTACAGAAAATCTTAAATATCTTTCGTCTAAACAGGCATTATATGACTTAGCTGCTTTCCGTCAGTTTTATCAGGTAAATTGTTGCTATTATAATTGAACGATAGCAAATATAATAGAATGAACACTTAGACTACGGGTTGCAAATCTTTACAATATCAGGTTTTGGTTTTTCATTTATAACCCGTTTAATAAAAAGGTTTGTACTTAGTTGATCTGTTCAACCAGATTAATAAAACAGGTCGTCTCATCAACCTGTTCAAAACTAGAATAACAAGTAAAAAGTTATTTTTATAAGGGTAACCTGCTAAACCATTTGCGACCCGCTTATCTGACTCATTTAAGAAAAATGGCTACATGTGTCATCTTCAGGTTGCACTATTTTAAATGTGTTTGGGTTAGAATTGTTATCTTTGACACGATGAAATATATGGGCCATGTTCGGGTTCATCGATCCAGCGCAACACCCCGAAATAATTGACGCCCCTAATTTATTCTTTGTTTTATCGTATCATAATGTATTATCTTTAATGATTTGGTAGGGGTCACTAAATAAGAAGCTAAATAGAACAGATGTTGAGAACCCATGGTTTGTTTTTGGTATATCTTATGCTGGAGCGCTTAGTGCATGGTTTCGTCTGAAATTCCCTCATTTAACATGTGGAAGTCTTGCAAGTTCTGGTGTTGTTAATGCTATTCTCGACTACTATCAGTATGATCAACAGGTGAATAAAAATGAATTATTGTTATATTTATATCATAGTTTTGTAATTAGTTTATTTGTGGCAGGTTGGTGAGTCTACAGGGCCAGAATGTAAAGCTATACTACAAGAAGTTACTCAACTTGTTGAAAAAAGACTTACATCAGATGGTGGATCTCTGAGAACTGAATTTGGTGCCACTGCGGTATAAGAATATAAAGCAACTTTAATAATTTCCATTTACTAATTTGTTAAGATCCATGAAGTTTATCTTCATTTGTTACAATATCATTTCAGCTAAACATTGATGGTGATTTCATGTACTTCCTAGCTGATGCTGCAGCTGTAGCTGTAAGTTTATTTATATAATTTAGTTTTGGTTGTTTATGCAACGTGCTCCCACTATGTTTTTGTAGAGAATTGCGAGAGCCATATAAGCATCTATATATATATATATATATTGCTTCAGTCGTAATACATAAGGTGGTTATGTAATCACATAACCACACTACTTTCCGACTCCCATTATATCTACTATGCACTATGTACAATTGTTTATCTAGTTCTCATGGTTCTCTACTTAAAATTTATTTTGTATTGAACGCGTCTTTATACATTTTGCAGATTCAATATGGAAATCCAGATAAACTTTGCATCCCGATGATTGAGGCTAAGAAGGAAGGAAAAGATCTTGTGGTAATTTTTTTCTCATAGTAAGTCATATATAATTCTCTTCCTCTTTAAATCATACCATTTACACAAATTTCTTGTAGGGAGCATATGCAAAATATGTAAAAGAATATTATGTTGGTAGTATTGGAGTTAACAGTGAATCATATACTCAAGAATACCTAAAGAACACTGAATCTGGAGACCGATTATGGTGGTTCCAAGTTTGCACCGAAGTCGCCTTTTTCCAGGTGGCACCTAGCAATGATAGCATCCGTTCTTCAAAGATCGACTTAAGGCATGTGCTACTGTTCATACAACTCGTTTGATCATTCAGAAGCTAAATTATTTTCATTTAAAATTTTGGTTTGATCTGTAACAGTTACCACTTGGATTTATGCAAAAATGTGTTTGGAGAAGGCGTTTATCCAGTTGTTAATTCTACAAATCTGTACTATGGGGGCACAGACATTGCTGGTATAAACATTATGTAGTTACTAACTTATACATACGATACATAAATAAGCACGTAAAAAGTTTATTTATTTGCTTGTAAAAATTATGCCTGCAGGCTCGAAAATAGTTTTCACAAATGGGTCACAAGATCCATGGCGACATGCATCAAAACAGGTCTCCTCTCCAGAAAGTAAGTTCCCATAAACAATCTTTGATCTGTTATTTGTTTTATTTTTTCATTTTTATAGCTATTTGCACCATAATTAATAACAAAGTCCTGTTTTTTCTTTTTCTTTTTATGCAGTGCCTGCATACATAGTCAATTGTAAGAATTGTGCCCATGGAAGTGATCTAAGAGGATGCCCTCAGTCTCCTTTAGTTCCTGAAGGTTAGTTTGAACAATCAACACTTTTCATATATTATTAATAATTTAGTTCTTGAAAGCAATGATAACTCTAGTGAAATTATATTTATATAAATTGCAGGAAGTTCTAAAAACTGTAGCTCCCCTGAAGCTGTTAACAAAGTGCGCCAGCAGATGACAGAACAGATAGACTTATGGTTGGCTCAGTGTCACACTGCAGGTAGGAGTTCAATGTAAATAGAAATATACAAACTAATGAACACAATTACAATTGCAGTTATTTGCGCCATGCGCCATAATAATATTAAACGCTCCTCTATATATTATATGTATGATCTTTGTATGTTATATAGTATGAGTAGGATGTCATGATCTTCGTTATTCTGTTTGTTCTTCATCTGAATGTGTCTTCATGATTTGGTTTTCTTATGCATGAAATGATTGATGTAGGCATTTTAGTTACAATATCCGGTTTGAAAATTTAAACTTCAAAGAATTGTAATTAACTGGTAGACGTTGGGTTAGGAAATTCGTCACACGAGTAATCTTTATAATTAACCTTCCATGAAGGCATGAACTTGAAATCTATCAAAAGTCAAAAGCTTTAGTGGAAAAGAACCACCAAAATCAGACCATTATGTTCCAAAATCAAACCTTAATGGATTGAAAGCATAACTTTAAAAACCATTATATTGATATCTCTTAAAAGTTACTAAAATACATAATCCATCACTTCATAACAAATACTTATACAATTGCTAGAAGTACATGTTATGAACAAAGGCAGCAGTCTCCATAGAGGTTTAGCTGACTGATACATATTTTAAAACTTTTACACAATAAACCTTGTTTTCATGTTCTAAGCTCAACACCCGCGAGTTTAAACCAGCTTAGTAGACATAGCCCTTAACAAACATTCCCTTTTTGGCCTCCTCGGACTCACCCTCACCTGTGTATTTTCCAAGCTGAGCCAATGAGTTTGCACTAGCACGCTGCAGCAGAGCATCCTGAGCCGCCTTCACGTTCTCTGGCCTTCCTCCCCATGTCTTGAGGCAAGTGTTCTGTAAGGCACGGGCGTATGAGAACGACACGTGCCATGGGTTCGGGCTTTGGTTCATTGCATTCAGGTTGAGTGTAGCTTCCACCTCAGATTGCCCACCAGACAAAAACTGCATTCATTCAAGCATACATCACTAATTTCTACTATATAACGCATTAGCACATAACGCGATTGAACCATGAACAAACACACACACACCAACATGGGAAACAGAAACTTGCCATGATGCCTGGAACTGCAGGTGGGATTCTTTGCTTCAGGAGTTTAAGAGTGTAATCCGCGACTTGTTGAGGGGTCGCTTTTTCCTTGCAATCAGCTCCAGGTGTGACCATACTTGGTTTCAAAAGGATTCCTTCAAACATCACATTGTTCTCAGCTAAGTAAAAGAACACCTCAGCCCACACCTTCTTCGCGACTTCAAAAGTCCTATCGATTCCATGTTCACCATCTAGTAAAATCTCGGGCTCAACAATTGGGACCAACCCATTGTCCTAATAGATCAAACAGTATAAGTCACAAGCATAACATACCCAAAAGACAACTGTTTAAAAGCATGAGTAAGTGTTTTCACCTGAGAGATTGCAGCATAACGGGCTAGACCCCATGCAGCTTCCTTGACCGCAAGGGCAGATGGCCCGTTTGGAATGCTCACAACGGTACGCCTGCAAACTCAACAAAGTGAGCATAACTCACTAAAAGTTAAAGACAAGAGGTTTGACTTGTGCTAACCATTTTGCGAAACGAGCACCCTGTTGGTAGTAAGCTGCAGAGCGCGATGCAAGCCCGTCAAGACCTTGGCACCATGACTCGTCGTTCGATCCAGCCAATGGAACTAGACCCTATGAAACGTCAAAGTCAACAACTTGTGAACTCCCACATTATACACTCACTGTCTGATATAATATAATAAATATGATATGATATGATACTATATGATATAATACTATATGGTATAACATTACCTTGTCGACTTTAATACCAGGTACAATCCCTTGTTCAACTAGGATATCCACAATCTTTTTACCGTCAATGGTTGATTGGTACAAGGTCTCCTCAAAGAGGATAGCACCAGAGATGTAGTTGCCAAGGCCGGGCGGGGTCACCAGCAGTGTGCGGTAAGCCTGGCGGTTAGCCTCGGTGTTCTCAAGACCAATAGAGGCTAACCGCTTACCACAAGTGGCATTTGACTCATCCATAGCTAGGATCCCACGGCCGGGCGACGCTATGGTTTTCTAAATATAACAAAATAAAATCATTAGTCACAACTTTTAATCAATATGTTTGTAGTTAGAAACAAATATATACTACACCTACAGCGGTTTTAACTAGTTCATCGGCATAAGAAGCACGAATGTTTAGCGCGCCCGGGCTGAACCTCACCATGGAGGCCGCCGGTTGGCGAAGGGTCTGGCCCTTAACCCAGCCAGACTTATCAAGGATGGCTGGTGATGACTGGAAGAGTGATGCAGAGGCCATTTTTTATTTTTTATAAAATAAAATATATAAAAAAAGTTATATAAACTTCTATATCGGATTGATTTGAACACCACTCAGTAGTGTTTGGGCTCACTAGATTTATAGTTGTAACTTGTAAATTGAGGTACGAAAAGATATAATTTTTAAGGCTGTGATAGTTTGGCGTATTAGGGATTGACACGTGGATGATAACTTTGATGACATGGAAGCTTGAATTATGAGGAGCTTTGGGATGATATTGTGTCTTGGGAGGTGGGAAAGTGGGGGTGTGTGGTTAATTAATTATTAATGGCTGAAGTATATTAATTTTATTATTATTCCATAAGAAACCAAAATCATGAACTTTTGAAAAGAAATATGTGAGGCCCACAAGGTTTAAGTGAGATTGTGGGCCTACCATCTTGCAATCGGATTAAAGGGAACACAAGTAATATTCATATCTTATGTTACCGAATATTGTTTGTATTTTTTAGATTGATGTTAATGTTACAACTCATTCTTCTGTAAATAATTTTAATCAACGTGTCATATTAGTTTTCTACTTACTTTTATTTATTATCTTCACAAATACTTTTTACTCTCAATACTATTCTTCCTACAAATATCTTTATTTTTCCACCTCATATTTTCTTTATTAATTTACTTTAAATAAATATATATAAATTATTATAAATATATTTAATTAAAATAGAATACAAACTAGTCGTTAGAGAAAAACCAAAAAAAATTCATTAATTAACTAATAACATTATAAAGAATTAAACTAATACAACATTAAACTAAAACCACAACATATTTTAATACTATAAATGTAAAAAAATAAAATATTTTAATACTATAAATGTAAAAAAAATTAAATATTATACTTAAATTATTATTTAATTAACTCATTTTAATTAAAATTTAATACTTAAATTATTATTTTAATTAATTTTTTTAAAATATTTTAATAAAAAGCATTTTAATTTAAAATTATTAATAATTATTATTTATGATGGTGGAGCCACCACCCCCTTCTTTCTCTAACCCTTCCAGACAGCGGCTCTTCCCATTGCAGCCCTTCCGGTAGGCGCGATCCACGTCGATGACGGGCCAGTCGCGGGCCCGTGATGGGGATAGTCTTACAAAGATAATATATTTTTTGTTACAAGATTGAAACTTTTTAAAATGATAGATTATTTATTTACAATCTTTGGTAACCCGTGTATTACAAAACTATAATTTAAGAAAGATATTAAATAAAATAAAAATCTATTAATTATAAAACTATATTTTCAAATAATATATAATTAAAATTACGTATCATTAAGACCTATAAATAATAAAACAATGGATATAAACTTTTTAAGTTTTTTTTAATTTTAATTAAATAAAAATTAAATATTTTGTTTCAAACAAACCTTTTCATTTTTAAAAATTTCCTTATCATAACTTCCAATTTTAATTACTTTTTTTTACAAAAAATTTTACGTTTCAAAAACATAAATTTTAAAATATGTTATATTCTTAAAAAATTAATGTTTTATAAGAGTTTTTTTTATAAAAATTTGTTGCCTTAGAAATAACATTAATAAAAAGATATCTTTATTAACTTATAAAAACCTATTTGTAATCTTAAAAAATAATTAAATAATAGAATTAGTAATCAATATACTTATATAATAGAAGAGATAGAAATAAAAAAATTATGATAAATATGAATGTGATGCTACCATATGTCATCATCAGTTACTCTTTTACTACAGTAAAAAAAATTATAGATTGCTATCACTTAATGTTTCTCTCACTCACGATGGATGTACCAAAGTACGTTTATGGTAATTAAAGTCAAATTTTTATAACAAATTACCTTTAATTTTTACATGATTATCTTTCATACTAACTTCTAAGACAGGCTAGAGCATCTTGTTGGTGTTGGTTTCTGTTTGCACTTCAACCTACTTGAGCTGGTTGTATTGCTTATAAAGAGCTCATGGAGTTAATTTGTATCACTCTAAGTGGAAACCTTTTAAAATCCTACCTGGTTACACGTTGCTTTAAGATAGTTTCTTTTATTTATTGTGAACTCAAATACGTTAATGCGTTGTTAATATGTTAAAGATACACTCGTTTAAGACTTGTTGTTTTTGATGAGATTTGTCCCATCACCATAAACAACAATAGTAACTCTAACGTCATTTATAAAATCCAACAACTCATACCAACCTATATTGTTGTCTAAGATCTATATAAAAGGTAATAATATATTTCTAATTAATTTTATTTAAAATAGTATATATTTCCATTCAATTATTTTAATGTTTTAGCAGGGGAAAAAATAATTGTTATGGAATGTTGTTGTAACGTTGTTTGCTAGTGACCGGTGTTGTCTAGTGGATACGAATAATAATAAGTGGGCATACATTCGTGGTGGTCTTCATCTCTCCTTTTTGAAGATCGGGACCAGAAAGGCATTATTCAAGACCAACTTTTGTTTCATGTGATTTGGTTCAAATAACGTTTTTTTATTTAAAAATTTTAAATTTTTATTTTACTCCTTGTAGTTTTGATTTTATCTCAACTAACTCCATTCTATTGACGTCGTCAAATATTTCTATTAAATGAAAGCTCAATTCTCTGATGAGGGCTAATTATGTATGTAATTTATCTAGAGTTATTGAAGGAATAATTATATAACTTTGTAAAAATATCTAAATAATAGACATGTTTGTCAAAATTAACTTATTTATTTTTTGACTTTTTGAAAGAATAAAAAGATCAAAATACTACTCTAAAAAAATAAAAAAAAAATAAATAAGTTACTTTAACCCCTCTCAAGGCTCAATCACAATAATCATCATCCTCATCTTCTCATCTAAAAATATCTAAATAATTACCTTTGACCAAAACCACCGTCACCATCCCTTCTACCGCCACCCCTATTTTATCCCCATCTCTGGTGGGAAAATGCATCAAAACCATAGGGCAAACATTATCGTAAAAAGATCTAGGGTTACATGAAGAATTTGAATTGTTTGATGTTTGATTAGGGATTCTGGTTCGATTAGGGCCTCGACTAGGTCAGAGAAAGGTAAGGATGTTATGGCAGTGCTGATGGTGTAGTGGTGGTGATATTTATATAAAAATCTACACTACCTTACCAACAATTTAGACTATCGAGCTAAAATTTAATACTACGAACGAAAAAAATAAGAGGGCGGCGCCCCGGCCCTCTTTTAAGCTTCGCCACTGGATCGGTGGCAGTGGTGGTGTAGTGGCTGGTGGTCAAGTGGTAAATGCCTAATGTGTGTATGTTTTTGTAAATTACACAACTAACTAAAATTCTCTTAGATTTAACATAAAATTTTAAAGTTGTTAGCTGGTTGGAGTTAATTGAAATGGATTATAAAGCATAGGGAGCAAAATTAAAATTTTAAAACCTTTGGATGAAAAATGTTATTTGGATCAAACCACGGGAAACAAAAGAAAAGTTTACTCTAATTTTAATTTTGGGATTATCAAGTATTAAAATTTTCTTTTCAAACCAATGTTTAATTTATTTTACTCTTTAAATCGTCATTCAAAACAATAAAAACATATAATCTTAGACTTCAAATTTGTTAGACTTCAAATTTGTTAAGACGTTCATCAGGTGAGGATGGAATAATTCTTTTTTTATTCCTCGTATATTTTGTTATTGAAGATTAGACAATGAATCTATTTTGTTTTGCTTCACTAAGGAAGAAATTTTGGAGTGGTTAAAATATAAGAAAACTAAGAAAGTTATATATCATTACTAATATAAATTATCACCGTCTTCAACGAATCATTCTAATGATGAAATAATGTATCCTCCAATTAGATAAATGTGGTTGTAAAATTATAAATTCTACAAAATTTATGTAATGATTCTAAAAATAAAATATTGAGTATGTCCGTTGTTCAATAAAATTATAAAATATTGTTTGGAGGTTAGTGCATTGCCTAGACCCCTCTTGTTCCATCACACATCAAACAATCAATCATTAAAATTCTACAGAATTCTACAGAAGGCAAAAACAAAATAGATTATCAAATGATCAGTGAACATAATGGATTCATATGATACTTTTATCGGTTTCAAGTTATAATCTTTTGAAGATCATTTGTCTAGAATAGTAAAAATTAGTCTGATGCTAACAACACTGCTACATCAAAACTATACCTAGAATCGTCTATTCTATCACACAAATTAAGATATCAAAGCGTACAAATACTAATATTTCAAATTAATCGTGAGAATGATTCTCCAATATCATTTAGTGAACCAAAGGTCGATCAAGACGAACACTACAAGCTGGTTTAATAAAAAGAAAAAAGAACACTTTTGATCAACCAAGCAACTAAAGTAGGATGATAGGGTTAAATAGGGCATTACTTGGTACGAAATTTTTAACCCAATAGTAAATCACAGGTTTTATTAAATATTAAAGAACCATATCTATAAATCCGTTGTAGTCTAGTTGGTTAGGATACTCGGCTCTCACCCGAGAGACCCGGGTTCAAGTCCCGGCAACGGAATTTTTTGATTTTAGTTTTTTTTTCATAATTAATGTAAGTTACAAAAAGAGCACTTTGTTGATATTTTTTTAAATTTGAACCTAGAGCATCATAATTGTTTAATAGAAACATACCTAATAATATCTCACTTACAATTAAAATTTAAGAAAAATTAATGGAAAAAAATCTGACTTTTATCTCATGATGCTCTACAATGTGGGACAGAAATGCTGCCAAACCTAGATATTGGCATGTCATTTCTCATGTTTTTAGAAAGATACTTAAACTCTTTGCTAAAATATCCTTTAACTTGTTAGAAAGGAGGGGACCCTAGGCTGGAACCCAAAAATTGCACCTGGCAATCAACCCGAGAGGCGACAATCAAGTTAGTAATCCATCAAAACATTTTCTCCGAGTTATATCATGACCCAACTTTCAATAATCAACTTTCAAGAGAGAATATACAAGGTTGACTTCATTACATGAACTGAAATTGATGAGACCAAATTAACACTGTACAAGTTTCAACTTTCTTAGGGGTGGGGGGTAGATTATGACTGTGGTAGTTGGTGCAGCTTATAACTGTACAAAGCATATACCCATTGCATTCTGCAAAAACAAAAAGTTGGAGAAACATAAGATATGGTACACCATAAGTCAATTTAATAAATACAAAACAGATGTAATGGCAAGTACCATAAACAATTTAGGACTGAAAAAGAGTCACTGTAGCAATACAACCATTCTTCATTACCTATCATACCAACAGAACCATTACAAGACATTAGGTTCAGTGCAATTGTATAATAATGTTTCATAACATCGAAGAATTACAGAAAACGGTAATATAACAAGAATTTCTATAGTTAACAGCTTAAGAGTAAAGAAAGTACCTCAAAAGCAACATTCTGGTACCCGTAGACAAAAGTCGAGCCAAATGGATTGCTTGTAGAGCCTTGTGTTTGAATAGCAGCTTGCCCGCAATCTCCAAGAATCTCCTGTGATGAGAAAGAAGTATACAAAAGCTAAAGTATTTAACTTTAGGCAAACAATGAAGATAACAATTTTTTTAGATATTTATTGAGGTTCAAAGTAGAGGTAAAGCATATTGACCTTCACAAGCTCCCACTTTGTGCCAGGTGTAATACTACCTTTAGAGGAACTCATATCTTGATGATAAGCACCATCCACTACGGTTCAAAAAAAAGGCAAAAACATTTGTTAATAATTCCAGAAAACGAACGGAAAATTTATGTGATGATCATAATATCACTTACATTCTGTATTGGCATGGATAACAAAATTGCACTTTATGTAAGAATTAAAGTCCGCATGGCCAGGATAATTTGTATGTAGAACAAACTTTTTGATCTTATGAGTCTGAAAATTCAATGTAATACATTCATGTGACAATCTCTTTGGATCCAAGAAAATTGTATTGACAGTATTATTTCATGAATATTCAAATAAGAAATTTAAAACTTACCTGGCCATCAAATAATATGTCAAAGCCACGAGCAAAGTAATTATAAAAGTAATCGCCACAGAGGGTTGTTTTCGGGCGTGGGTCCGAAGCAGAGTGAATTACCATTTGGTCTACCTGGACCACCATGTCTACATTAGTTATACAAGCCACTTCCTTAACAACAACTATAGTTTCAAACTTGAAGACTTGAAAAGAACCTGCTTTTGATGAATTCCATCAGGTCGGCCTAATTCTGTCCACACATCCTTCATGTAAGATCATCATATAATCATTAGGAAAGAAGATGACATTAAAGTCCACCAGCAAATAAGCAATAGAGGTAAGTAACAAATTTAGACACAATTTCACAGTCAGCGTAACAATTTGAAAGCTTTAGCTGGCAGTACCTGTGGAGAAGCACCAAAGGGGATATGCTGACCACCTACGGTAAACCATAATTCTTCCCCTAGCTGAAAAAAAGGTGGAAACAACCAGGTATGATTATTTAAATAAATGTGGCAATTTCAACCCATTTACCTGTTAATGGGTGGTTTTTGATTATTTTTTGTTAATCTCAAACGGGTCAAATGAGTTAAACCAAAATACTTAGCTGGTAAATGAACGGGTCAAAAGGGTTGAGAGTCAAGTCACCCAAAATCTTTTTCTAATGCATACAAGATCGAAGATAAAACGTCCTAAATCATTTATATTTAAATACTCAAATTATTACTGTAATAAAGATTCAAATTTTTCAAAAAATGAACAAAAAGGTTTTTGCGGGTAAACACGGCCCAGCCTGGCCTGTACTACAAATGAAATGTTTCAACCCACCTCATATTTGACCGTTATCCAAACCACATCTCCTGTAAAATGTGTCACGTTTAATCTAGATGACCATCTACAATCATCACACCAGTGACCACAAACCAACTAAAATATCTAATCTAATCAACATGACTAGGGGGATTTCAACTCATAATACTGGTAACAAACGGAGAAGCATGTGCTAACAACTAGGGTAGTTCAAATCAAGTAATCAAACCTTAACATGAACTTCTTCCATGTAGAGACTGCCAGCTGGCAGTGGAGGAGCAGAAGCTTTGTTCATCAGTGATCCTACACCAACTTTACTGTTTGTTGAACTGTCGTATATGCATACACGACATGTTACTGGAGTCGTCCCATCAGGAAACTCCAATGGCAATTCAGCTTTCATATTTAAAATATAAAAAACTATTATTAATAATTAGGGAATCAAATCATAAAATACGATTAAGAAAAAACTTGTACCTTCCCCATTGTGGCAAGAATCTGTGTACTGAGAGGGAATTGGAAAAGCAAATGATAGCCCCTACACAGTAAAAACCCAAAGATGAGAAGGAAAACAACACACGCGGTAAAGGGGAATTGATAATATGATTAAGAACTAAAGCATACTGGATAAAAAAGAGTATAGACGCCTCTATCTTTGTCATATATTCCAGGAAATGTTGGCCCAAAAACAGCATAAACAGCCACAAAAGTAGCAGGAGTTGATGGACCTCTGGAAATAATAAAAAATGTCTGTTATTGTTTACAAGCAGATTAGATCAGAAAATCAGAGAACGGGTCAGCGAATCATACTTACCCAATAAGTGATGTTGCATAGCGCATTTGAAGACGTTTGACATCAAAAATCTCAATAAGACGAAGCCTCTAGAAACAAGGATAATTTAATGTCATAAGGATTTACACAATGATTTATAGTGAACATATGCTGGATCCGAGATAAATATAACATAGGGAAACAGAAATAAACAGAGATAGAGATTTGTATGACAACTTCAAATGATCTTAAGTTTTAAAATCTATAATGAGTGATGGATCAATCATTCAACACTGCAAGAGATAAGATTAAAAGAATTTTTCAGAGTCACAAGGTTGCTTCTCATTTTTACAATAAGCGAGGGGATGTTTGGATGAGCGTTTAAAATGATTAATGTGCTTGAAGTAGCAATAATAGGTTTATAGGGATTAGGGTCTGGCAAAACCTTATTATGATTCTTAAATTCTAATTACTTATGGTCAAAATAATCATATATGGAGAACTGGAGAAGCATGTAAGATGCAACTGTAAGTCTGTAACATAATTTTACTAAGATGAACATAAGAGATTACATGCTTCAAGATAGGAGACATTAAAGTACCTGAGACCACGGATCAAAACGAAGATGAAAACCATGATCTGGGAAGCTTATAACAACATCCAGTTTTAATGGATCCTGTATTAAACCATAATTGCAACATTCTATGAGACAAATTAAAAGTATCACATGTTAACAAAGCAGCATTGAAAGAAGGCACTATTATCATCTGATATACTTTAGTCATCACAAACCTCATCAAAGTACTTGACATGAACAACATCATATATGTTTGGTTGTTGCTCTATCTGTGCAAACGCTTCGCATATCGGCATTCCTGAAACAAAAACATCATTCATTTCCATCTGAACCAAAAGCTTCAACTGGAATCCCTCTTACCAGAGTACCTTAGACAACTATCCACATAAAACTAACAAAATCATCCATGCAAATAATAAAACTTTTGAAAACGATCTTAAGAATCCAACCTCAGATAGTTCATAATCTAAGCTCAAATTTTCTTCATATTCATACAAATAGCATTTAATACAAACTGAAATTACAAAATAACAAAAGATTTCCAACATAAATACAACTCCATCCAGCCAAAAACATCCACAAATAACCATATACCCTCATTATCAGTTTGAAACCACAAAACCATAACATCAGTTCATAATTTGAACAAGATTAACTCCAATTTCAGCAAACCATAAAACATAGCCTTCTATACAAAATGAACAAGTAAACTTTCCCTAATAAACTACTTGAAACTCATCGTTCAATGATTCAATCACAAAATCCATCAATCCCCCAAAAATTATCCAACTTTCCTTTGAAAATCAACAACGAATCGAAGATCAAAAAACAAGAGAAAACTTACCAAGAGAAAAGGGACCAATTCCGACACCGGGACGAAGATCGAGAACGATGACACCCATGGCTGTGCCTTCGCACCTTCTACGGGGTCTCTGCAACATAATGATTTGAACAATAACAAACCGATTTCACTTGCGATTACCCTTTTCAAGATTTGGAAACCCCGATAACCTTGTTTGCAGTGATCGATACACTACACAGCCCGTAATTTTGGCGATCGAGTTCTTTGTTTAGGGGATGCTTAATTGGGTCAGTTGTCACCTATCACACGGCATCAATGGATGGATGGATGCTTTACGATTTCTGATTTACTCAGCGAAAACCTCCCCTAATTTAAGGTGTAAGATTTTTTTTATAAATAAATAGTCTATTCACTCAGATAAATTAACACCCTTCTATACGTTGTGTATGGATCTATACGTGATGTATATGATTGAATACATTGAAAACAAAGAATATCGAGAGCTATACGTCTCATATAACCTTATACGATCTCTTTGTACAACACATATAACTTTTGACTAAAACATATAAAAACATAATAAAATGCATGGATAGTCTATGTGGTATTTTCTATGGATTTGATGAGTAAGTTTGAAAAATGACACATTTGAACCCAAGTTATACACACAAATAACACCAAGGGCACCTAACATAATAGGACCCAAATGAGTGCCAAATAACTAAACAAATATATATCAAAATAATAATTATTTTATACAAAAATTAAATTTATATATTTTACAACTCACCTCACCCCTTGTTTCTACAATGACAGTAAAAATTGAATGTTCACCGACACGACCTTTGTTTATGTTTGTTTGTTTAAATAGACTAATGTAATTTCTTTTTCATTTTCATTAGTTTATCAGACGAAGAAACATAAACAAACTTTTCGTCAAATGATTCAAGAATTGTTCGTTGAATGTTCGTTTTGTTTATAGGCCTATCACGACCTCTTGTCATATTCATCTCCCCTAATTATAAACCAATACAAATCATGTGAGCTTATTATCTCATGTCGGAACAAGTTGATAGAATCCCCCTTTTTGTGTCCCCATGTTGCCTGTGTGGTGAAGGAAAGAGAGGGATGGGGTTTCTCTAGCTTTTGGCATAGTAGGCCCTCGGTGGGGGGCTCGCATGACGGGCTATTAGCTCGGTGGTAGAGCCCGCCCCTGATAATTGCGTAGTGCCTAGGTTGTGAGGGTTCTCAATCACATGGATAGTTTTATGTGCTCCACCGAGTTATATGCCCCCGAGTCAAGTGGAACATGCAAGACGGAGTAAGACGTTTATTCTATTCTTTTCCTTTACACAGTTGGTTCATCCTGGACTTGAACTAGAGACCTCACCCATGAAATAAATCATTGCACGTATGTTGGTTAATATTTTATAACATTATATGTAGTGATTAGGGATGAACTTTGGTTGAAAGTGGTTGTTAAAATGCATAACAAGTTGCTACAATGGCTTAACCCGTTCTAAACGGCCATTTAGAAGAGTTAAGATTCTTAAAAAATGATTTTTGGATTTTTAATTCAGAGATTATTTGGTCAGTTCATTAGGTTAATTTTAGACGCATATAAACTTATTTTAACATGACCAATGATGTTTAAATGGTACAACTAATAAAAATGGTGAAATGAGATGTAAGGATCTCATAATAAAATTGTGAAATGAGGAATTTTAATGATCTCGTAGTAAGGTTGTACATGAGATGCAAGGATTTGAAAAAATAAAATGGTAAAAATGAAAATAAATAAACAATTATATCGTATACAGTAGTAAGGTGTTTAAATTATATAATCTCACTTACAGTATGTATGTTGTTTAAAATCAATTTTTTTAATAATTGCATTGGAAAGTTTAAATCACATAAATCGTTAAACTGAATCAGATAACATGTTGCATAACAAATATGATACTTTATGATCTAGTGTATCATTGACCTCGGTTGTGATTAGATCGGGCAATCCCAACCCATCTCTCTAAACTTAGGTTGATTTGGACTTTGAACAAAAAGATAATAGGTTGGTTTGGGTGGATTATTATTCAAGAGGGGTTGGGATGAATAAGTTTAAATATAAGTATAAAAGTAGCAGGTCAGGATGAGTAGAAAAAAAACACAAACGGATCAGAATGGGTTAATGATCAGTGTCCATGTTTACCACCCTACGCATGACAACCAAACAAATTCCATCCTCAATTCCATGACACGATCAATGTCCTCATTGGGTATTGCACCCATAGGATCTATGCTATTATCCTTTTTATATTTCACGCATTTGTTTTTTCTTAGTTTATAAATGCTTTGTTTTATTTTCATTATCATATAGCTTGTGGATAGGATATTGTGTTAATTTCTACTAACAACTATGATTTGTAGTTTCTTTATATTTTATTTATTCATGCAATGAAAATACACGGAGAATTTAACCTTGTTTATAATTTTTTTTAGCAGTTTTAAAATTTAACTTATCTTGACCTCTATTGGTAAGCATATACAACCAATAACCGAAAAATAAGTATAACCGAACCAAAATAACCATAAGTTACGGTTAAGACAGGCCCAAAACCTAACCATTCAGTTATGGTCTTTCTTCCATATTTGAAATAACTGAAACCAAACTGAGAGCTTTATTTTTATGTATTTTTTAAGTGTTTTCCATGTACTTTTATGTATTTGAAACATATTTTATGTAATTTTATGTATTTGTATGCGCGAATGATGTTCAAATACTTCAAAACAACGAAACCAAGCAACGTAACCAAGATGATAACTTGAAATGATCAAAACCGAAAACCGACCAAAACCGAAGCAATAACCGAATCGACACTAGGTTTCAGTTGCTTAAATTTCTATAACTGAACCATCGGTTTCGGTGGACCATAAAAACCAAACCTATCCGACATTTACACACCCTACTCATACCCATCCTGACCCGAATCCATTTTGATCCATACCTATCTTGACCCTTACCCATGTTGACCTCTTTACTTAATTGACTCATTCTGACTTAAACTCATCTTGACCCAAACCAAATCCTAATCTATCAACCAACACAATCCAACCCGTTCATTTTACCATCTAGTCGTGATATTGTGAATCCTCAAAAAAAAACCTTTGAGAATCGGAAAGTATTGCTAAAATTTTGCGTGTGGAGTCCACTTAATCATATTAACTTTACCTATGAACTATCATAAAGTAATGCCAATAAATAATTATGCATGAGTTTAAAATTATATAATTCTGTATTAATAATTAGCTTTGACCTACACGTTAAAAGTTCAAAATTGAAGCTTGTCTTAGAATATCAAGTTGATATGATCTCATGTTAGATATATTCTCTAAAAAGACAGAGAGAGAAAATCTTAAGAGGCTAAAATTTCAATTGTTTAGTTTTGTTTGTTAGATCTCAAAACCAATAATCACAAAAATTTATGTTGTGGTGTGTTTCAAATAGGGCTGTTCACGAATCGTGCCGAAAATAAGTTGGGCTAGAGTCAACTTGATTGTAAGCGAGCCCAACTGAGTTGTTTCGTGAACAATACGAGCTTAATTTATATACGATCCAAGCCTAGCTGACTTACCATCCGATTTTGAGCGTTTCTTTTCGCCGCTTCTTTTGACGAGTCTTTTTAAACTTTTTTCGGGTGAGATTCAAGTCACGAGATACTTTAACTTCCGTATAATTAAATTTGGCAAGTGTACAACATATATTTTGACAAAATTTACAGTATAAACTAAAACTTATATAATTAGTATACCGATGAATAGACTAAACAAAAGCATTCACCACTCACAACACAATTTTATATATATATATATATATATATATATATATATACATATATATATATATATACAT
>BJCM01070291.1:0-14853 GCA_018326385.1 Flaveria bidentis
TTTTATCTGAAACACACACGAATACCTCGTTTGATTCTCTCTATCACCGCGACCTGCAACCTATTCGAAGGCCCTTTTCCGAGCTCTTTTAACTACAGTTGGGAGAGGGCTTTCAATCATAAACATCTTCCGAAGCTTCACACAAAATTAATTTGGTTATTGTCACCATTCTCATACCAAATCAATTCAAGTGCGGGTCGCGACTATTGCATCATCTTCCTCATCGTTCTCGATCAAAATTAGGTAATTTAGTTATAGATTTAGGTTCGTTTAAGATTGGGGAACAAAAGCCCCATGGTTATATTGAATTAAAATATCGTTTGATACATCAATTTGACCAATTTTGTTCTAGGGTTCTTGGGGATTTAGGGGCACTTCACTAACTGCGTTTAAAAGAAATTAGAACCGGCAAATACCAAGGTTAAAAGCCCTGGTTCACTGGTTAAGTTACCCCCTCTAAACCAAGAGGTCCCGGGTTCGAACCCGGGCAACCTCATTTTTTTAAAAAAAAAGGATTTTTAAGCCTTAATTTGATTATAGAAGATTTTAAAAAAATATAAAGATGATTCTTACAAACTCCTAATATTTAAAAAAAAGATCATCTGAATATTTTTCAATAGATCATCTCTAAATCGCTTGAGAAAGATCGACTGAATGCCTCTTTCTATCTGAGCGTGTTCACGATCTCGCAAAATCTTATTAAAGTCAAAGTGTCTCTACATTTAAGTTAAACAAAGAAAAAGTTAGTTAAGTAAAAACAAATAACAAACATTTAACTTATACAATGTTACCGCCATATGCTCTTACAAGGCATTCTTCTGAACAACGAAAAGATTATCATAGGAACGTACATTAAAATGATAATTAGCCTCCTTGTATATCCCCACCTCACGAACAAACATATCATTAAATTCACCGACGGGTTATACGTGGCAGCTTTATCAAAAGTGAGAGATAAATGTCCCCCTTTTTACGCCATCTCTTGATGTAGTTTTTTGTTTTTCGCCTTCAATCTTGTTTATCGAGAAGGCGTACGAGCAATTATAATAAAAATTCATTAGTTACAATAATTGAATAAACATACTAAATAAATAAATTATAATAATAATTACCATCCAACGGTTGACTTCCGGGTCCCCCAAATGAAGGAAGTGATGGATCCCCCATGCCATCACCTCCATGACTCATGACATTAGCCATGAGGTATACCAAAACAATCCACATGGATATCATCGCTTGAAATTCTTTGAATTAGTTACAATATTATTGAAATTGTTTCAAGTAAGGTCATGTTTAGGGTTTAGGGTCATGTTTCGTTTGATGTTTCAAGTAATTTCTTATATTTGTTAATTATAGCTAACTATTTTTGTTACTCATAAAGTAAAGTTTAAACGTACACTAGTGGAGTGTTATTTGGCTCATATAAATAAGAGCAATAAAGTAAACTATTTTATAAGTCTTAATAATTTTCAATCAATTTTCGACCAACTAAATATCAACATCTAAACATCTTTTAACCATTTAAACAAATTGTCTACATCAAATGCTCAAAAACATCCAACTATTAAATAACATATACTATACACAAATACCTAAATCTATTTCTCAAATCCATTTAAACAAATAGTATACATCAAACGTCTAATACACAAAATACCTAAATCATTTACTTCAAACTTGCTAAATACATTACTTAACTAAGCATAAATCCAAACATATATGTTATCTCACTGATTCACCATCTTGAACAAGTTTCCTTAAAACCTAAAAATTATACAAATCCTTTAACAAATCTTATTCAACCAACCAAATATCAACATCTAAACGTCCTTCAACCATAAATTAACATAAAGAAGCATAAATATGTGTTTAAACAACAAAAGAAGAATGGAGGGAATAATGAGCAGGGAGGGAACAGATCGCGGGTAAAATTTTCAAGCAATAGCAATGACATGGCGCCACTAATGGTATCGCCGTTATTGATTTTATACGATAAACACATACTCCGTTAGATTTGCACACTAATCAATGGCCAGATCTAAATGAGTTCAGCATGAAACAGATCGACTATCATAGCGGCGACATGTCGCTGGTAATGAGTCGCCGCTATTGGCCATGTCGCCGCTAATAGTGATGTTTTTTGTAGTGAGAGGACATGTGTTGCATCAAAACAAGATTCTAAACCATTTAACAAATTAGGTTGGGATCTTGATTGTAACACCTTTGATTTTGATCAAGTCTTTGCATAATGTTATGAGCTCAGGGTTAAAGTTGTACAACTTTAATGAGAGAGTTTTATGAGGGTTAAGATGGTTCAGAGTGGATCACTTAAAGAGAAGTTGGTTATAACTGCCCAAAGTCTAAGTCCTTTTTAATGCTACTAGGTTTTTTGAACCCATGCGTTGCGCGAGAGAATTCACCATCATCCCAAATATCAAAACGCAAAGGCACTAACACATTGCGATGACATTGTACTTGACGTGATAATATAGGCTAACAATCAACCTGACTTGTATTTGAATTAAATTTTTGTTGAACCATAAAATAACTTGAATTAATTTTACATTTAAACGAAACATATTATACTTTACCTGACTTTTTTCCAAACAAAATTGTGTCGCAACGTAGTACAATTCAATACATACATAAAAGACACATGCAACTGTACCATATGTGATAAAGAATAGATTAAGATCGTCGTCACTCATTTCCGAACTAAATTTACATTGAAACGTAGAGTAACAACAAATTTATACCGTCGAATAAAAACGTTTATTTTTTCCCGGCCTATTTCACTACTAAATTCACATAAAAATGTAAGCAAACATTGAAACGTAGATTAACTCAAAATGTAAACTAACGTGTTGGTTAAACATGTTTTGCAAGAGGAAAAGGAGGAGGAGGGGAGAAAATTTTTGTTTTTTAACTATTTGTTAACCTAGCGATAAATTCTATTTTCTTATCAACTTTTCACCATATTTGTTTCCTTTGGCATCCCTATGCCCAAGTTAAGTCCTTCCCCACCACCACTCACTGCAGCCAAATCTATCGAACCGACCATCAGAACTAGAGCACACCTACTAAACAATTGAAACACCACCAGAACTAGAGCACACGACTCCATCGTCTAGCAAACTTAAACATCTTCACATCATCTTTTGATTTTAGGGTAACAACGCGATTACGATTTTGCAAAAATGGGCTAAAAAGGTTATGCGCAAACATGGATTTACAACAAAAATGGCTTGAGAAAGGTTTGCTAGTTGGAAGGCTTTTAGGCTATTTACAAAATAAACACGAATGAAGCTTTTCCGTATTTGTCCGTTAATTTTAACACACAAACAAGAACACTTGATCAAAGGGATATTTTTACATATTTGTTCATTAATAAAATGAACATTTTTATGTTTGTTTATGTTCGTTCATTTATATTTTGAACAAAGTTTCATATACAAAAAAAAAAATTATAAATACATAAACAAACAAAGATAAACATAAATTAAGAAAAATTAACAATAAAAATAAACACCAATTAAGATATTTAAATGTAAGAGGTCTATCACAATTGGGAAGGCAGTAAATTAGAAATTCAAATGATTTAAGTTAATATTAGTAATAAACAAATTTAAATGATTAAACATAATAATATAAACGTACATAAATGACAAAATACTCATTTTTATGAAACCGCACACGAAGAACATTTCAAAATCTTGTAATAGTGAGATTTTAATTTTCAAACATGGACCACTTTAGAATATATACACAAGCATGAGCATATATTTCTAAAGCCGCTATGTTAGACTTGTTAGCATTTGTACATGTGACTCATCTCTAAGGAACCTTTTTATGTGTACCACCATGTTTACGATTTTTGTATGAATGTTAAAAGATTATGATTATTTACGCATATATAGGATAACACAAAAGAGATGACGCAAGTGATGACGGTTTTGAGTGTACCAATAATCATGTGATTATATTGTACAAGGAAAATAACTCTTTCTTTTATACAAACAGTATGTGAGATAATTATAAAGGGTTTGGATTGCTTGATTAATTACGAATTTAAATAAAAACTAGAGTAAACTAATATTATGCGGTCGGTGCGTAAGATCATACAAATAGTATCAATGACACATCGTTGCTAGCGATTACTAACACCGGAAAATCTCGCGAAACAAAAGACATAAAAATGAAAAGGAAACGTAAACGTAAATGTAAAAACGTTGAATCATGCACGCCCGTTACAAATTGTTAATGTGCAACAAAGCAGATCAAAACTTAAAACACAACGGGACCATTAAACGCTATAAAATAAAGGTAAAAACGTTGATCCGGAATGTTACGGCATGTTAACACAAAAATTGTTACCAAAATTTAAAAACAAAAATTTTATAAAATATGAAAAGTATATAAGACTTAAGTTAAAAGTGAAAAAAATAAACTATTTGGGTTAAAAGTTAAAAATTTAAAGAAAAAACAAAAATACAACCTATAAAGTATAATGTACAACTAATAATACATGAACAAGTTGAAAAATAATAATATATATAATTATACTGATGGTGCTTATGGTTTGAACAAATTTTAAATTCAATCCATAAAATTTTAAAATTATAAGTATAATCTGTAATGTTATATTTATATTTCATTTATTGTTCCTACTTTGTTAGTTTAGTTACTAATATTAAATTTATCAAAATGATAATTTATTT
Organism: Flaveria bidentis; assembly: GCA_018326385.1. NCBI lineage: Eukaryota > Viridiplantae > Streptophyta > Magnoliopsida > Asterales > Asteraceae > Flaveria > Flaveria bidentis. The sequence continues at coordinate 4,719 of BJCM01070291.1, forward strand.
TACTTAAAGTGATAATTATTGTAATTTAAGTTATAATTTAATTTTATATTTATTTTTTATTATTGATATGTTTATTATTAAATACACAATAAAAAATATTTTTAAAAATGTATTTCCATGAACGTTTGGCTTTTAATTAATTTTTTTTAACCTTTTACTTGACATCTTTCTTAGAATATTTTGATTTTAAAGGTATTTTTTTAATCATTATCTTCTTTCTTAAAACAATTTGGTTTTTAAATGTTATTTTTAACTACTATTCATTTGCAAATATTATTTTTAAAACAGTTTGTTTATTATATGTTTTAAAAAAATATTAAAAAAAGACGTCTAAAAATGACTTGATAAAACAATGTGTGTGTGTTTTTTTAAAGAAGGTTGAAAAAATAAATGGTTTTAAAAAAGAACTTTAGACTACCATTTAAAAAACATTAAAAAAATAAAAATCAAACAGACTTTATAAAATCCTTGTGTGTGTGTGTTTTTTAAAGATGTTGAAAACATAAATGGTTTTAATAACTAAATTTTATAACCCATTTTAAAAAACATTTAAGAAAATAAAAATCAAACTATTTTTAAAAAATGACGTTTAGAAAACGATGGTTTAAAGCATGTTTAATAATATAAAAATAAAAACTTTAAATAACAAAAATATAAAGCTTTTTTAACTGGGAATATGTCACAATATAGTTATCAAGTTTCAAAAGTGTTATAATTTAGTCGATCAGACATATTTTACTCAAATTAGACCATCAAACGATCAAATCGAGTAATCATAAAATTTTCTTTTGTCAAGAAAGTAACGGTGGAGAAGACGTGGGGGTAAGAAATTTCAATATATAAAACTATATTAAAAAAATAAAAAAAACATATTAATTATGAAAAAGTGTCTAAAATTTATGTTAACATTCCATATTAACATCAAAAGATAAAAAAAATTCCAATTGAAACAAAAAATATAACATGCTAAAAAACATGTTGAGAATTTTAATTTATATAAAATATAAAAAACTAATTAACCTAATTGAAACACTTTTAAAACTTAAGTTACCTAATTGGAATACTTTTAAAATTGGTTACTATTTTACAAAGTTCATAATAATATTTTTAACATAACCAAAAATACCATTCATGTTACTCTAAAAACTATTTAATAAATAAAAAATAATTATTAACATTTGATTACGGAACGGATAAAAAGAATAAATTGTGATAATATATAATTGATATAAGAAAAAGATACAAGTGAGAGAGGTCTCAATTAGAAGAAACATCCCTTGAAAATCATATTTATAACTGATAACGCGAAAATCATGAGTTACGAATATGTAAATGCTTCTTGCCATATGTACAATTATGATTTGTGTATATGTAATTCATACACGTAATATACATGTAATTTTTTTCATCATCGTCTTTACTTCTTAGGGTTCAAATGACAAAAAGATCTAATGACTTAAAATAATGAGTTGAAGTTTATTTAAATACATTTTAAACAAATAAAAAAATTAATAAATTATAAATTATATGTTTAGCTAGAGGTTGTTTTTACAATTTTCAATTATAAATATGGTTTTCATTTCAACTCTCACCGTTTCATTAATCTATTGAAGTATGATTATGAGCGAATTTATAATTCTTTTAGTTTCAAATTATTTTAATAGAGAATTTCGTATGTACCCTTACAAACTTTTAAAATACCATTATGATGGAACTATTTGGGACGAAAAGCTAGTGAGAAAATACAATTATTACAAACTTAGTGACATAAGCAAACCTCATTGCTAATTTGAAATGAAATTTAGTCACAAAATTGATTGAAAAATAAAATCCATCGCTAACTTTACAATCATTTTTCTTCGTCGCCATACCATTTTCTCTAGCAGTATTAGCGATTCTCTTATGAACTTTTCTCAGTATCAAACGAAATATTTTCAATCGTGATGAACAAAATTGTAACAACAATTTAAAAAAATTGGACATACAACAAAAAAAAATCTATCCGCATTCAGTTTGAGATCTTGAGGCCGGACTTCATGAGGATTCTGACCGCATTCACGACATGTTCCTAAAAAGAAATCATGTGGGCAGTTGGTGCAATAAACAAATGAGGAGATGGTAACATGATTATATATATGAGTATCCGTATGTTACATATATATGACAACCATATAAATATAAAAGAATGAAGACTCAAGAGACAATGGAAGAAGCCACGTCTCAGTTGTTTGAATACTTTCCATTCCCCACCAAATCAATATGCATATGCAATCTTCTGACCCCACATGGATGACTGACGGCCCCCACACCATACATATCGGTAACATGTTTCATCATAATTTGTGTCAAAATGTATTAGTTTTCTTTTTATTAATCAAACCAGTACTATCATGTGAAGTAAAAGTGTTTCCTGTTGATTAGTCGAGAGTTATAGTATTATGGTGAATATTGTTGTAGAATTAAAATAGGTATAGAAAGTATGTGAGTTAGTTGTTTTCAAAAATAACTTCAACTTCTTTTTCTTTTTAATAATATAGTATTTGAACCATTATTAGTAAAAACATGACATGCTATTACAAAAATGAGTATTGTCTGATTGAATTTTGTGACGTCGTAAATTTCGTCTGTTAATTTTATGTTGTAGACCAAAGTTTATTTTTTCTAGTTTTGTTATGAATTTTGATTGTTATATATTATATTACCAACAAGCGAAACTTTTAAGACATGAGCGTTTCGCAAATTCTTTTTTGTAGTGTTGAAATGAAACCAAAATTCCACTCTCAGATGTTATTAGCATTTTAAACAATCCACTTGAAAGCGTTTAAAATCTTTTTAAGTACATATTCATAATATATATTCGGTCAAATGACCACGTCATAAATACAAGTTAACGACACAAACAAATTGTATTGTATTACTATTAATAGAAGTGTATACACTTATTATTTAAATATTAAATATTTTTTTTATATTTAGAGTATTAAATATATTACTTTAATATATGCAATTAATAGAAGTGGCTGAATGGTTGTCCACGCATGCCATTGAACCAAGTACGAAGCTAAACACTTGTTTCTTCACATGGACATTATTGTTTCTTTTTCTTAAATTTTAAATTATTTTAAAAAAATATATTACTTTAATATATGCAATTAATTTTACATATACTTTTATAATATAATGTTTTCTTAAATTTCAATTATTTTGATACATCACAATATGTATTTTTTAGTGAAATAATAATAAACCAACATACATACTCATGAATTGAATGAGTAACATGTATTCGACAGATATCGGAGCGCAAGTGTAGCACAACCATTATTTCTAGTTCTGAAATTTTTATTTACCTTTGATGGTTAACAACTTTTGACACCAAAATCTAATGGAGAGCAAAACTAATTTGAAATAAGTGAAAAGTAGAAAAAGAAAGCGAAAGTGTAAAGAGAAAAAATAGATATTTGAGATGGAACCAAATGAGTAACCAAAGGTAACATCCTCAAACTGAACCAGATGTACCTGATCAACTTCTGTTCATCTAAGAGTGTACAATTATTACAAGTACACCAAATAGTACCCGTACTAATAACGTGTGATTCAACACAAGGGTTTGTTGGATTCCATATTTTTATTACGTACCTTTTTACTTGAAAGCGATTGATTTTGTTATGGAAAAATCACATGAGGTGACTTTTTCTGAATTATTGTATTACATATTATCTGAATTAGTCTTAGTTTTTGTAATATTTTTTATTATATTATATAAAATTTTTGATGTTAAAGTTATCGTTAGTTATTCTGTAGATATTTCGATATAAAATTTTGATAAAGTGATTATTATTTTGTTGGAAGTTTAATATTAATTTATACACTTGTGAAAGTTGAAAGGATAAGGTGAAATTATTGTTTAGTTCATAATAATATTCATAAAGTCATGACTTGAGTTTAGTCATGCCGAGAGGACACATGAAGACGACTAATATAAATATATGGTATTTTCGTTATTGTATCCTAAACTTTTGTTGATCGACACTCAGATAAACAAATAATAAAACTTCAATGAGTATATCAAAATTCATCGGTCGTCTAAGGTCTAAGATTTCCTTTGAACGAAACTTCCTTATATCTCGCCTATTTATATAATATAAATTATCAAGTTACTTATTCATTTAGGTTTGTATCTTATGTTTTATAGATTATATCTCATTTTGTTTTTCTTTACTTTTTTATTTTTAACCTTATAGTTTTTGCCTTTTACATTTAATTCTAATACATTTTTTATTTTTAAATTTAATCTCCAATACTTTTCATCCTTTATAATTTTTTTGTTTTACGTCTCGATATAAAATTTTCGAGTTAAGCCTGCGTATGTGATTTAATGTTTTTACATCAATTTTTTTGTTTCACAACTGCCTTGTGTATTCGTTTTAATTTATACACCTTAACAAGTCACAACGTATGCATGGGTTAAAGTTTTTACTTCTATTTTTTGTCCAGATTTATTTTTCTTATTTTACGAGCTTTTTTGGTGTTGGTGGTCGGTAACGACGCTATAACATTGATGTTATTTGACACAGTTTTACGAACCCACCGCAATGCATGGGGTTAAATACTAGTTATAAATATTTTCTTGTTTTTCAGAGGAAAAGTTCATTTTATTATATCCCTGGAAATATTTGTTATAAAAATTATTATCCTCATATTAAAAGGTTATAGATCAAGATTTATAATATGTTTTATCAATGTTAAATTCCACATTGTCATATATAAGAATAAGAAAAACGAAATATCATGTTAGCATGCTAACTTATTTAAAAGGTAGAAAACCTAGGATTAAAACATTATAGAAACTTGAATTAACTATCTGAGATAAAACCAGAAAAATATTTTAATTGATTTCACTGGAACAATGTTAAAACTTAGTTAATATTCAATGAAGTTTTCCACAATAATACTATGAAATTTTGGAAAGTCACTAAAATTTTTATTGATTTACATTGTTCACAACTCAAAAATCTAATAAATAAAAATAAATCTGACACTTGACACCATTATAGGTCATCTAATAATTGGTTTTCATGTTTTTCTCTCCTCTTAATTATGAATGCTATAATAACTATTTATTAATAAAAAACTACCCATAGTTAAAATTTCAAATATGTTAACTTCAATTTTTCAAATGTGTAATACACGGGTTTATTCAATCCATATAATACATAATATTTAAGACTTAATTTTTTATACTATAAACCATGTAACAATAATTTATTTAGCCCGTGTATTACATGGGATTGTAACCTAGTTTTTTTTATAATATTAGATGACTGCCATGATTGCTAAAATGCTTTCTATTAGTATTCAGATTTATAAGTTTTACTCATTAATTGTATGGTAAATAACCAACTCACAAATGCACGCATTATAATTGATATATCACAACCTAAATAATATAGGTTTGATTTTTTTATCCGCATTAAAGATCATGATGTAGATACTACAGAAAGAAAATCATGGTAGATTATGTTCGTGGAATTGGGGTCGGTCACTACTCACTAGTGTCAACAATCAACATATATGGTGTCTTTGTTTATGGCTAAGTTAGGGCTTAACGTAGGGAGTATAAAATTCAAAAATATGCGGTCCTTTCATGGACCATGTTTTTTGGGCCACACCCCAATTGCTAGTGGAAATAATTTAGGGTCATGGGTGGGAGTATTTTTGTGACCACAATGACATTTATTTTTCTAATATTTTGGAAAAAGATATATGATAAAATGCATGATAGTTTTAGGTTATTAGGTGTTTAAGTTTGTCTAAAAGTTGTTAAATTAAGAAAACCAAAAATTAGGTATCTAAATTTGTGTAAAGCTTGTCAAATTAAGAAAATTATGTTGATAGAATAAAAATACTAGTGTTAACTCAAATAAGTTACATTTTCCTTTTAAGATGGTCATGCTGTATGTTTAGATGTCGAGAAAATATGCACATTGTTCAAGATTTCCCTAGGAAGGGAGTTGGAAATCATACAATTCATAATATATTGATGTGATCAATCTATATGATGCAAATGTTTAGTAATTATGATGAGTCCAAAATCGTGCAAATTGGACTCCCTAGAGCATTCAAGCTTATTATAAAATGAAAAAAATAAACACACAATTTACATATATATATATATATATATATATTGAATACTTAGTTGTGAAATTCTGTTTTTATCCACAATAGAAACGCCCAAAAGACATTGATGGTATTTAAGTCTGGACTTTTTCTTAAGAACTTAGTCTTTTTCATACACGGTAGAGGTGTGATCCTCTTAGAGTTTTTAGTGAGTTTTAGAAGAAAGAATTAAATGGACCAAAAGAAGCCAACATAATGAAAAAAGCGGAACAGGAATGTAGATTATATTTGGATTTAGTACCCAATGGAAAGTTAAACAATTATAGGGTCCTCTTGTCTACATATACTCCTCATATTATAAAGGTGTCATTGACCTCTAAAAACTTACCAAAGGAATATGAGTCGTCAAATAAAAACCCTTTGAACATACATTGACATTTGATCGGAAAAATGTAACTTGTCTTAATGTCAAAGACTCGACTCGAACAATAGGTGGGAATATATAGGCTCCACTTGCCAAATCCAAAATCGATTTGGCTTAATACTTGGATATAACTAGTATTAAGATCTTTGTGTTTGCGGCAAGATGTCAAACCCTCAAAAACACTAATCTGAAGCACCGTCGAGAACCGATGTGCTGAAGGGACGTTGATAACACACAAAACTTTATATCTAGAAGAACGAATCTCGAACGTTGTTGATAACATTTGAAATCTTAGAGCTTTCACATCAGATTTTTTTATCCTTATAGTTACATTAAAAATCAATACTCTTTTTCTTTCTTTTCAATTAAATATGGCTTTCTATACCTTTATCGTTACGATTCTATCATCTCTTTCACAACCACTTTCAAATATTAAGAACATTTATAGGGGTGAACAGTACCTTCCCCATAGATACAGATGCATAGTAACAATTAATTTATCTTTCACTCACAACCATCCTTTAAAAACTAGGGAACACACTAGTATTAATATAGGAGTCTACTGTGAATGTTCTTATATAGAAAAAGGAAACAACATGAAGTTGTAGGGGTGCAAAATTGTTGAAAACTAAAGTCAAAACATTGATACAAACCTACATATTCAAGGAAGCTTTGAAAACATATGTAACTCTATATAATAAAAAGATACCTAGGCATCATTAATAACACTCAAAACTTTATATAAAAAAGAAACCGTCGCAAACACATGAGTTATGGAGAATCCGTTGATAATATTCACAATTTAATGTAAGAAAGAAGTAGTTAAAACATTGATGTCAAAACGTTAATAAAAATAAGCATGTTGTGGTGGAAAAAACGTTGATAAAACTATGAACACACAAATTTTAATATTATATAACAATATACGAGGAAATAAAAACAAAATGAAAATATAAAAAAATTGAAACATTGAATAAATGTAGACAACTTATACATTCCGTTTTTGATAACTTGTATAGTCTACCACGCAAACAAAATTTATGTTGAAAAGTAGATATAATTAAAACGTCACAAGTATATTTGTAATATTATAAAGTATTATATTTTATAATAATAAGAGAAAAAACAAAAAATAAAAAAAAATGATTGAGTAAGTAAAAATCAAAAAGAAAATACAGGGCAAAATTTGTAACAAAAAAGTAAGTTGTTATAAGTTGTTAAGGTCTAAAAATAAAACTGATACAAAGTTTAAGGAAATTACTTCTTTATCATTTGCATCTAGGAATTGTCCTCAATCTACAAGATTCTTCGAATTTACTTTAAGGTATTAGTAATGGAACAGACATTTTTAAGAAGAAAACTAAATAATAACGCAGAAGATAAGAGTAACATGCAACTAATAATAAACCAAAACCACATTACTTCCATAAACACAAGTTTCTAGGGAAGCAGTACTAATGTAAACTAAAACACACCATTTTCTAATTACTGCTTCAAAAACTAGACGTGTAAATATCAAATTATTAACATCTATTAGAGTATTACTAAGGTTAGACTATTACACACTTAGACAAGTATCACTATTTGTGTAGCGGTATAACATTGGTTGAGACGCAAATCCCATGAAACCGTTACTAGTTTCGAAAGTTACCTTTGATTATTAACTATATCTCGATGTGCTGTAATATTTTGTCATTTTTTGTGTTTAGAATGCGCGACTTGCTGCAAATTCATTTATATACTCATGGATTAAGGATGAGGAAAAACACAATTTGATCCGATACTCTCACGGCTAATTGTGTTTTATAGAAAGCTCGGTATAATATGATTTTTCTCTTTCAAGAATAACAGAAGACATAACGGTTATGGTTTTTTTTAAAGAACCAAGCTAAATCGACAATGGTGACTTTGAGATGAATAGTGTTTTTTTAATCTTTTTACTATGGGTATCTAATGTTACTTGTAATTTGTGAATGTAAATTTGGTCTAGGCGCCTGCTAATACCAACTAAATAAAAAAAATCGTTACCCATTCAAAAAGACTAATAGAACTTACAAATAGCGAGTAAATTATAATTAAGTAACAATATTAATTTAGTTACACTAGATATTCATCTCAAAGCAACTTACACACTCAAGTTCTTCAATGATTAACCCTAGTCATCACTGATTATAGTCTCAAACCACAATCTTTAAACCAAGAACTGTGAATAAATAACAATCATCACACACATGGTCTTCGCATGGCGTGTGTAAATAATAATCATCACAAATTAATGCATAGGCATTTAGTGTAGAAAATTTGAAATTAACAACCGAGGTTAATTTGATAGTAACAAAGCATTGTTCAATTGATAAAACTTAGATTTTAGAACGATATATGATTGATGCATATGAAATTGTGAACCAACAAGAATAAAGAAGATGACCAAAACAAATTCTTACTTTTGCATCTTTTTCAAAATTAAAACATATTAAAATTACATCATTTTAACCAGGATTTCACATGTGAAATGTCGACCCCTAACCAAGGACTCTACCCATTGTATCCCATCATGGGTTGTTGCCCCTTGGACCTTGCTATTAGAAGCAATATATTTCATATTATATTAGTTTGATTTGTATTGATCTCATACCTAAAATAGAGGATATGTTTGTTAGAGTTAGGAGGCTATATATGTGGTCTTATGGTTATTGAGAGAGATCATCAAAGAATAACAGGTTTCTTCATGGTAATCAGAGCCTAACAACAATTTTTTTGCCGCCTCTACGGTTCCCACGAACCAACCATGGCCACCGATGATGAAACCTTCAAATCATCCAATAATACCAACCCTTCATCCCCACCTACCAATACCTCTTCTACTACAAAATCATCCCTGGACCCAGCCTATTCCGTTCAAAATATTAACACCAAAATCAAAACTCTAGATGGAAAGAAAGTCACATACAACGCGTGGGTTAAACTATTCAAACTTCACCTACGTGCCTATCATGTTCTATCACATATTGACGGAACTAAACCTCCCATCAAAGAAGATACGACGTATCACGATTGGTTAGAACGTGATGCCTTAATCATTAAATGGATTTACAGCACCATATCTGATGATTTACTTGCACGTATTCTTGATGATGACGTTGTGGCAACTTCCGCATGCGTGGCTTGGCTGAAAATACAAGCTGTCTTCATCAACAACAAATATGCCCATGCCGCCACCCTAGAGCAACAATTCATCAACACTACCCTCCAATCTTGCTCTTCGTTCGATGCTTACTACACCACGATAAAAGACATCGCCAGCCAACTAGCCGATGTCGATCAACCCGTCACCGAAAGTCGCCTTGTCATTCAGATGGTGCGCGGTTTACCATCCGAATATGTGACATCCGGTAAATTTCCGTTATCCAACTCCGTTAGTTCCGTTAAGTCTTGCATACACGTGTCGTGAGCACACACTAGTTGTCGTTTAACGTTGGTGACCTAATAATAATTAATAATGTTAAATGGGTGATAATCTAATTGATAATGTGATTATGGTGTTATGTTTATGTGTTTACATGTTTTAAATATTAATTAAGAAAGTTTATC
>BJCM01070295.1:0-14807 GCA_018326385.1 Flaveria bidentis
TTACCGCCGGCCTGCCACCCCAACCACTACAGTTACCGCCACCCCCCACCATTACAGTTACCGCCACCCTCCACCACTATAGTTGCCACCACCACTAGTCCACCACCACTGTAGTTACCGCCACCCCCCACTACTATAGATACCACCACTACCACGTAGTTACCGCCACCCCCACCACTATAGTTACCACCACCACTACAGTTACCATCATCCCCCACCATTACAGTTACCGACGCCACCACCAACTCTATCTACAAACCCTAAAATAAAAAACCCCCAACTTGAGTTTTAGGGTTTTGAAGCTTTGGGGTTGAAAGACAATGACGATATGAGAGATACGATGGGCGGCTGCGAAGGTGGGTGGCGGCGATGGTTGGTAGCGGTGATGGTGGCCGGCGGCGGTCGTCGGCGTCGACGATGGTAAGAGGCGGCGGTGGTGGATTTATTGGGTTTGTGGTCTGAAATGGGAAGAAGAAAAAGATGGGTGTTGGTTGGGGTTGAAATTTTATTTTATGTTTTACCTAATTACACAAATAGTCCCTTGATTAAAAAAGAAAAATAAAGTTACAAAAATAGTCCTTAAAGGGTATTTTAGTCATTTTAACCAAATTTAACAGAATAACTAACGTCTGTTAGTCTTAATACTCTAACTCGTTACAAAATTGAAAACACAATACCCTAACATGTTACAAAAAACCCTTAGTAACCAAACCTGTTACTTTGAATAAACCATATGGACTATTCATGTAATTAACTTTAATATTTGTGAAGAAAACAAGATGATGAAATAGTAACATAATTTTTAATATTATCTTTATATAATCACTAGTGTTTTTAAGTTTTAACTACGAAAAGTCGAAAACCACTCTTGTTACGTATATTATTTTGTCATTGTGAGAATGTATTATACAATGTTTGAATTTTTTCAAATTAAGCGACATGAATGTACTATATATGAAAGTTGATTATTTATGGAAAAACTTATTTATTGTATTTTTTTTCCACAGTTATCTCGTATTTAAGATTAAATTGAAAGAAATAATCATTATAGGGGTGGTGGCTAAGGATAAATCATTGAGGTTTTGGCTCGATTTGTGGATTGGAAACACACTTTTATCAATCAGAATATTTTGTTACTAGCAAATCAACAATGAAACCATTTGGTCCTGGTCATCTGAACCATTTTCGCTTGATGAGCTAAAAAATGAAGATGTATGGGTGTGGGTAGATACCTCGAATAATGATTCTCTGGTGAATTTATAAAGAAGAAAAGTTGATAACAACATTATCACTTAGCCACTTTTCAACTTTAATTGAAACAACTAGATTCCAAAAAGAATAATATTCTTTTTTGATGCGCGGAGATGAAAAAGATTGCTACTCTTGTAATTCTAAGGAATCGTGGTATTAACATTGCCACAACATTTACACTTTGTTTGTGGGAATTTTGACGAGTTAGCTGAGCGTATCTTTCTTCTATTCGAGGTTTGTATCGTATGCATGGTTAGCAATCACATCATGGTGTAAGGTTTCCCCAGTCTTTTGCATTTACCATTTTAATTTTCATTAAATATAAACAAAGTCATCTCGAGGAACAAAGTGAAGAAAAGTAATGCAATGGATCATACATACAACGATTTGGTGTTTATGAAAAGCAAACAATAAAAAAATCCACGAATGAAAGTGTATATTGCTCTCAAACATTGTTTACAAAATAAAAGTTATCTTTGGCTTATGGATGAAAAATCGAGCAAAGTTAGAGGGATACTTGTGGGAGGCTTGGAGTAGTTTTAACATCCCATGTTTATTGTAAATCTATGTTTTTTCTATATTTTTTCTTTGCTTTCTTTCTGCACTATCTTTTCTAGCTTCTTGTTAGTTTTTTAATAAAATTTTCGTTGTTCAAATTAAAATTATAGATATTCTATTTTGATCATTTAATCTTAAAAGATTTTAATATTTATGTTAAATATAACAATAATAAGAGGTGATTTTTGTCATTGCGAAAAAAAATACAAATAGCTTTATGAAACACTTAAAAACTTAGTAATTACTAAAAAAACATTTCCTATATTTTAGTACCCAAAATGTCTATAAATATCACTTATCGTGTAAATTTCACCTTCCTATTTTTATTCGATATACATGCATCCACACAAGGAACTTTATGCGCATATGTAATCTAATCACAATATATTTCAAAACAATCTTAAACGCAATCCTTGATACACAATGATGATACCCTCACTTGTATTTTGGTGAAAAATAAAATAAAGAATAAGCCCATCATAAGTTGCTTCTTCTGGTGCTTGGAACGTTTTTTTTCAAAAGACTAATGATTATATCCATTTAATTTTTTCCTTCTTCTGTTTGGTAATTGTGGTTTGGATCCTGCTACCTAAAAAATAAACCCAATCTTTTGCTTTTTATTACAACTTTATGTGTAGCTTTCTAGACTGGACGTAGTGGTACCTCTTGGAACGTAAAAGTTGTTGATGTGGACACAAATGAAGCTTTAAAGCCATTATGTCTTAGTTAAATGGGGACTTCAAACTTATTTTTAACCAAATTCTTAACGGGCAATAAATTTTTTTTTCTCATTTTTATCAATATTAAATTAAAAGGGGCTTTAAACTCATTACACTTGATTTAAAATGAGTTTATTAAATTTATATTTGTTTAGGTGAAATTTTAACTATATAAACCACTACAATAACCTAATGTTATAAGTAGTCCTTAAAAATCTATTGAGATGCTTTACTTTAAATAAATATTAAGTTTAATTATAACTTTAAATTGAATTGATATCAATTAGTTAGTAGAAGATAGTACTACATAAGTGATATTATGATAACTCGAAAGTCAGAAGTGCCCCATTTTCTACTATATCTAATTTTATTGGATGATTTGTGAAAAGAATTTATCAATTAAATCATCCACTATTGTCAAGTTCAGTGAGTGTGGATATTATTCACTAAATAAAATTTGACAAACTGCTCCCAATATTAATAAAAAAGTAATAATAATGCTTATAAAGTAAGGTTTTCAATTTTGTTGTGTATAAAGATCTAATGATCTTTATGGTGTTAGTAGATTTAATAAAGGTTACAATAATTTTTATAAGTCTTATACTTATAGAAGTTAGTTTGAAGTGTTGTAAGTTTTCTTATATGTTACAAGTTTTGTATTTACTAATGTTTAAAGACAACGTATAAATAAAATTTCAAAAACTTCTTTCCAAATTGACTATTGTCCATCTCAAATGTGTTCTAGAAATGTATGTGATCACGATAGCGTAAATAGCTCTAGAAATCAAGCGGTTTTGGAACTTCCGAATCCCGTTTAAAGACTTTCTTTCTATGAGATCTGTTTAGTGTAAAAAGCTCTACCGGTTAAAGAGTTTTAGATTAATTCAATGAATGATCCAATATGTGATAGTTTCCTTTTCCTAGTAACCCTAAAAGAACACATTTTTAATTGCAATAATACATCACTTCATTCAAATTCTATGCATACAAAATATGTAGTCATCTATTACAGAAAGAAAATGCCAAAAGAATGGTAAAGACCCCAAAGCAAAACTAAAGTTTTGGGGCCTTTAAGGACTTAATTTGGACTGAATATCAGCATTTCCCTTTGTTTGTTTTGAAGGATTAAACATCGAAAATAACTTCTTCTACAACTTCAAATCAGCAGACATCTATAACGATGAATTTGTTATTTGTAAAGCGGAGCGTGGTATGCCTTTACAACTTTGATACAGTAGGAGAGGGGGGTGTTCTTGCTTTCCTTATTAATCCCTCTTGAGTCACAGATGCTACAAGCTGAATACAAAGAAAGATAAAATTAGGTTATTTGGGAGCAAAAAGCTTTTTCTTTGACATCATTGTCAAAATGACCCATCTTTCTGACATTTAAACCGATGAGCTGTTCACAACAATACTTACAGATGTTTCAAGGGTTGACTTGTATATAAATAAGAAATGAGCTGAGCCTGAATGTGAAAATTTATTCATGGACCGAGCTCGAGCTCTAGACATAGAGCTTGAAACAACCTGAGGTCGAGCTCGGGCTCTACTAGACTCGCTTACACCCCTAATTGTAAGGTTTCATCAGATGTATGTTTGGCACAAAAAAAAATCCTTCTACAATACCCCTTAATGTTAATGAGGACTAAATCAAGATTCTACAGAGACACTACCATCCTAAATTTTACACTTGGTCACACTTGATTGGTTCATCAAATGGATGAATATAAAGATGGACACAGTAAAAATGCCTTAAGACTATGTGATATACCTCTCCTTTTCTGTTGAAAATTTGCCCGCTAACGAATCCACGACCATTGTATGCAGTGGGACTAGTTATCTGTAAAACAAAGAGTGATGTTTAGTATTGAAGAGTAAATTTAAAAGCCAAACACCGAGAAAGAAACAGTAAACCAGAGTTCTAGCTGGCACTTACTGCAAATAATAACCATTCATCAGCTCTAATGGGCCGGTGAAACCACATCCTTAAAAAAAGAAAATGTTAAAAGATGAGATCAACATTAACAAATAAGAATTCCATAATAGCTACACCAATATTTTGATTTCAAATGCTTAAAACGCATAGGTGCACCACTAAGGTGAACGGGGCACTCTCACCACACTACACCATAAACCCACCAATCATATTTTGCCATGTCACACTACACCACACACTCAAATTTGGTGGCGCTGGTATTGCCACACTACATTACTACACCACACACACACACGAGCAACAAACGGCAAGTATATGCCGTGAAAAAGGAAAAATGCGGTGTGAAGGGGGGTGGCGGGCTGGCGGCAGTGGTGCCGCTCGGAGCCAGGCCTCGCCGTGGGCTCACGGCGTTGGTGCCCCTCCCACTCTTATTTGGTGTAGAACTACTATCCAATCAACTTGTGGCACTAAACTTGAGACAACTCTTTTCCAAAGTGAAAATATTAAATCCACAGGAAAGTACAACTTACATTTCTTGATGTTTAAGTTGTTACAGGCTTACAGCTAGGAAGTTTGGGGCTTTTACTCCTTGCCAAGAAACAGGAATAGTGCAATTTTCATGTCTTAATTTTTAAAGGGATGAAATACTTTTGTTTAATTAATTGTAAAAGTATCAACTGTATCAATTAAAGAAAATATTTCTTGGACTGTTTTTTTGACAAGTTAAATCGGATTCTTTAATATCTTCTGACAGAGATTCATGGTTTCGACACAAGGCTTGCATCCTTAAATAGAAAAGTAAGGTTGTCAATTTTGACCCACTCTCTTAAAAATGTATAGATTCTGGTTATATTGTAACTCCGAGACTCTGACAGGTAAAAAAACAAAGGTTAAAAGGAAACTAATACAATGTGTCAAACGGTGGATTTCAAATGGCATATAATGTTCTAATTATTTTATTGAAAACTTTATATAATATTGAACTAATGTAACTTCTATAAGCATATTTGATAAATTGATTATTTGTCAAAAGTTCAGAAGTTTTAATTTGAAAGCGTTTCAGGTCAATCCAATGGGATACATTTTAACACATCAATACAGGTGCACTCTTCAGACTATGAAGGCATAACATATGCACTAGAAAGAAATAAACATAACAAATCTGTTTCAATAGTTAAAGTTTCTAAATACTCACGAGTGATCCAAGCTAACAGAAGTAGTCTTCAAGCCCTTTGCACGGTGGGGATTTAAACTAACATTTAAAAATATGAGATCTGAAGTGTATGCTGCAACACATCTGCAGAATAAGCATATTATCAATAGATGTCATTTGCAGCTACTTCAGACTATGAAGGCATAACATATACACACTAGAAAGAAATAAACATAACTATCTGCTTTGACACGTCATTTGCAGCTACTTCAAAAATAAGCATATTATCAAAACTTTTGATGCTTGACGTGAACTTTAATCACCAGCTTAAGTAAAGCAAAACGTCATCCTTTAAAGAAAGGTATTATTGGTCACCTTGACAAAATTTGGCGCTTCAGGTCAAAACACCTTTTGAACAGGTCAGATCACATTAAAATCACTTAAAACACCTTTTTGTCCATATATGTATAATATTATAGGGGGCGCTCAATTGAAAACAAGAAATAAATTGAGAACTGTGATAACCGCATAATTTCGTTTAAACAGAGCATCTAATAGGTTTGACATGTTTCCAATAAAACAATAAAAGCTTTTTTGGTTGACTGATGATTGGTTTGACCCGTTTGCATTAAAGTTTTTTTGCTATCTTACCTGTTACATATAAAACATAACCCTAATTGACTGGTCCACAAATGCGCTATATCATTACATGCATATGCATGCATGGCTAAAGATTCTAGGTGATTGAGCTTCAGCAGTTTACCATGTTCTCAAGAATAACAGATGCAGATACAAGTGTTTGTATAGAAGTTCCAAAGTTACTACTCACCTATGCAAAGCCTCATCATCTGAGAGTTTTCCTTTTGCTCTAAACCAGTACCTCAAACTGCAAATAAGAAACAAGATAATGAATAACCATACAGTCAATGCAGTGGGTAAAAGATTAGTTATGCTTCATTGAACAACACTTGACCTTGCAGGACGTTTATCATAGTTGGTTGAATTACTGGGCTCACAAAACCTTATCTCAATAGGCCACGGGATAAACTCTGCTGTGGCAACCTTGTTACGGTAAGTCCTGTAACAATAAATGTAAATGTTACAAACCTTATGGACGGTATTGCCTTATTGGAGTTTTGCACAATGATAAGAGGTGGCAATTACGACCCATTAAGTTATGAATAGACTGACTCACGTTATGTTTTATCTTTAATGGATCATACCATTTAAACTGATAAAAAAGATAAATATATATGATAAATAAAGAATATATCATGTCAAAAGCCTGCCAAACTTTCTAGATCTTTTCTTCAAATAATTACCTTATAACTGAAATAATATTATTTCTGTAGTTTCCTTTACACACTATCTAGAAAGAAGAATTAGGTTTTTCAGGCAAAAGTGTTTTAGGTCAATCTGACCATACCCACAAATAAACTGATTTGACCAAAACCAACTTTTAACTGTTTCCTGACCTGCCCGTTTTGCCAACCCTACACAATACTGTAACTTGTACAGAGAATTGAAATCTACCTGGGAAGACGAGGATCAACAAGGCGCCTCTCCCGCAAATCTTCCATTGATAAAAGCTGAAAACATCAAAGTTAATACAGATAACCATTTTTAAAGTAGCAATCAAAGTAGTTCTGGTACCAGTTCTGGATCAGGGACAGCTGGCATTGACGGTAACTGGTGATCAAATCCTACTTCTTCCTTCTGTAAAATGTCAACCCATACTTGTTGATAAGACGCAGCATCATTTTGAATTGAGTAAAGAAATTTACTACACCCTAAACTACTCAATGCAAACACAACTAAAATTTAATGTTTTATCAAGTAAGGTAGCACAGGACTATGGACCCTTGAATTGGCCATGAGCATGCCTCTGTACCAACATTATTTTATAAAAGACAGAAGGCAACAGTTAAGCTCAATGTAAACAATTTGCTAAGAAAAAAAACAAGTCATTTCTTTATGCTTAGATAATCAATTCTAGGAAAGAACGCTCATTAGAGAACCACAAAAAAGTTGAGAACAGAAGAAGTGAAGAACCAATCCTGGCCCTTAGAATTAAAAAGAAAGACCTTTCTTCACATGTGAATAAATCCATATGACATATGCGACATCTGTTAACATGTAATAGACTTCATTAATATGAGGGCCCAAAGTGTTCTCTTGTTCTCAAGTTTGTGTTGTTCTCAAATGAGCCTGCTCCGTTCATTCTAACTTCTCAGTAAAATTAACAATCAGTCTTGTAGATTCACCATCAAAAACACACTTAGATTAAGAAAGAACTGTAACATATGTGTCTAACTTTAGCTGTATATAGATGAATAGTCATAAGGTACCTGGAACGATGCAATCATTGTGAAAACCACCACTCCTTTCTGTATTGCATCTATCTGTCGGGTAGCAAAACTATTGCCATCACGTACACGATGAACATGATATATAATTGGAACTGCAGACATATATAAGTTGAAAGAAGGCTTTAAATACAAACACACACTATATATATTGAAAAAATTTCCACTTATGGGTGCGGAACAATATACAAAACACAAGATGACAATCTACAAGCAAAGAGAGATCCTCATGATCCCAACAAGATGGATACCAGGACTTACTGTCAAGATCCCCAACAAGAAGAAAGTAAACATGTAAGCTATGAACAATCTTCAGCGAATCAACAGTTTTTGATGCTGCAGCCAATGCCTGCATACAGTGAACTATTAGAAAAGAAAATTCTGCATGAAGTAAGACTACCTATTATCATAGATGTAGGACCTATTACTAAGTTGAAATTCACACAATAATGAAAACAAGGTATTGGACCTAGTAACAAGAACAAAAACAAGGTGTTGCATCCAGTATTAGGTTGGCATTTATACATGAACGCAAACAAGGTGTTGGATCTATTATTAGGTTCAAACTCATAAAAGAATGAAAGCAAAGTGCATGTTTATATGATCTCGTAAACTACTGCTAGATTGTAGATAGTACCTGTCCAATGAACTGTCCTCCAAACACTTTCCCAAATCGTGGAGCATTAGGTAATGTGATCCCTTTGAATATGTTAACCTTCATAGGAAACATAGCAATAAATTATTTTTGTTTTATAAACATATAAATGGGATAGACTATTCATAACACATGTTGACATTGCTAAGATGATAACATACTGCACACCTTATGACCCTACCCTGCTAAAGCCATAAGAAACTTTATGAAATATTTAAATCTTGCTTACATACTTCTATAGGCTCAAGATGCAATATGCTCTCGACAAGTGAGCATGTTTCAAGACTTTGTTCTGCACTCCAGATTGATTTAGACTGCAACAAACTGCAATGCTCATGGGGCAGCACCAAGCACGTTAACTGTCACAGAATCAGAAATTTCAGAAGCATAAAGCAAGGAATTCGCCCAAATACCAGTTAGAGGCATGTTTCATGACCAGAAGTGGTGAAATCAGCAGGTCGGGTAGAATGGGTAACGGATCAAAACAGGTAATTCTTAATATGACCGAGTTGGATTGACCCAAAGGTCAACACACTTTTTGGCCAAATTGTAAAAGCGGTTTATGACCAATTAGTGTGTTGAATATGGTTACAAAAGAGATATTTTTCACCGATTGCTAACTTTGTAAATAAAATAATTCTAAAAGTTTTAAGCATTGAAAATACACTTTTGGGACACTTTTGACTTGTTTTCTTTTTAATTAACTTTTACTCGTTTAACCCATAAAGATAAAACACACCCCAAATTGAAGGCTATCAATTAAAGCAACATTGGACCTAGTAGAGGGATAAAACCACCAAACTCAGAAATATATAAATAGGAAGATAAAAAGCATGCAAACACCTTGGTGAGGGCAATGACATCTGCTTGCTGCGCAGAGACCGCCACACCTGCAATACATTAAAAAATATTCTAAGTACTCATTAAGCTTCAAGGTTGTGCTTCTAGATAGCAAAACTTTATAAAAATATCCATCAGCATGATGCATATGAAAGGCTCGATTTCTAATCTTTAAAAGTGTAAGTACATAAAACTTAAGACCGTCACATATGTGATCTACATGTCAACATGTGAGAGAATTATCATGGAAGATTTATGTTTGTATCCATTTTTGTTCTGTAAGGAATCAAAGTATTGATGTTTACATAATTGTAAATGATCAAAACCCCTAAACTATGTATAAGCAAGAAAATGAGGATTAAACATCAGGCTTTCACCGTTGCCAAAGTAGTCATAACGTTTAAGTTGGAACTCTGGCCGATTATGTCCATCACCATGAATATAGCCAGAGACCTCTGCCTGCAAGATTAAGTTAATCATAGTAAATCAAAACAAAATATGCATCAAAATTCTAGAATAACAAATCACATGTTACACAAGGGCAAAGTTACCTCGCCTTCCCATATGAAGTAAACCCCAGTCGCGCCCTCTCCCTCTCGAACAACATACTCTTGGGGATCTTGAAAAGGGAAAGTTTCAACTAATAAGTCAACAAAGATCTAAGATATTTTTCTTCATACTAGATAGCCATACCCAAAACTAGGGACAAAGTCAGGATCATTTCATATGAAGATATGCAAGAAAACTCTCTTTTTTAACTTAACATGTCCAAAATGACTATTCTAATGACAAAGTTTACAATTATATTAAAAGTGTAATCTCAGATAATAAATATTCTCCATCCATTCAAACTAGCATCACGGGCAAAGGCCAATAGTCCATTAGGCTACCATTAAAATAATCTTGGTCCTTGCCCATTCATTGTGTTTAATTATGATTCTGCAATGTAATTTCAAATATATATAATTGTAATATGTAACCCCTATGCAGCAGAACTGATGTATTTGGTTACATGTTTCACTGTATCAATCAAATATATAATCATGTGTGTTCTTATGTGATAATGTGTAATTTCTCTCAATGATTATGTTGATTAAACACCAAATAAACTATTTAGCTTGCTTCCTTATAACCATATATTATGAACTCTTATAAAACTCCAATTCTATGAGTTTTATGCTAAATATCTTAGTTTGATAATCTAAACCCTGCATTTACACAGTTAAGTCCCTCATCCATCCACCAATTACACACACACACTAATCAAAAGTCTTGAGAGAACATCCATCGGAACCCCTGCCTTTCTCCCCAATCACTGATCATCAAAACATCAAATTAACCAGAATGATATCACTTAAAATCAAACCAGCTAATTACCATAATGTTCATATTAAATGCTGTATCTCCACCAAATCACTCATCGTCCAAACATCAAATCCACCAAAACATAAACACTCCTTTCTACCAAATCACTACCTCTCCTAACATCAAATTAACCTATCAGTCAGCTTAAACACAACTCACTACCATAGTATCCAAATTTTTAACACTACTTTTCTTCTAAATCACCGATCATCAAACCATCATATGATCAAATTCACCAACACAAAAAACATCAATCTAGAGCATATTACCGTAATGTTTAACAGTAACAACTTGTGCGATCTTCCGGAGAGATAAACTCGGGAGCCTCTGAAGCAACGGCACGCAACCCAAAAACTCGATCACTGATCATCAAATTCCATCATAAAACGAACAACATCAACTTGTTAATTCATAATACATTGAAAATTGCAATAAATTAGGGTTTAGAAATCACGTAAAGTGATTACCTGCTTCCGAACTGAACATATTGAATTTTGACCACACCTTTGCAATGATCTGGGGACAAATGTGTTTAATTGTAGGTATTTATATCGTTAGTTTGTGTGTGTGAAAGATGATAAATGGGAGAATATCTTGTATAATTTGGGTGTGAATTAGTTTGAAAAAGTTGACCACACGTTCAAGTGTTAATCACGTGTGTTATATTGTTTTCATGATGTGAAAAATAGAGTTGATGCTACCGCCTACCACATGTTCGTAACTGTTTTTTTTTTTTTGCTCTTAGGTTAGGACGGTGTATTATGCGTATCGCGTATGATCACGACGCGTGTGTAAAAGGTTGTATAGATTCGTTTAATTGGGTGGTCTGGATCGACAAGGTAAGGGCGGAGAGACAATCATAAACTAAGTGTGCCTTCAAAAGAATTAATATTATTAGCCTTGTTAAAAGGAAGAGGTGTTACTTTCGACCAAATTAATATTATTAGCTTGAGGGTAAGTATTGGGTGGTGATAGTAATAAGTGAGTAATGAATGAGCATTGAATAAATGTATTTTTAATAACAATTGAAAAACTTTTATTATATATTGTTGATATTTTGCTTGGTTGTATCTTTTTTCAAATTTGATATTTATTCGGTATTCTCTTTTGGATGTGTTTATCGTGTAAGAATAAAAGAAAGAAATAATAAATATGTTTCAAGAGTGTATGTGTGAAAAATGGTAATTTGAGTGTTGCACAAGTTTTAATAGAAAAGTTAAACCAAAGGCAAAAAGCAAAAAAACATCAAGACGATATGTGTCGATCTTGGGTGTGTATTTGTGCGTGTAGATTTATGTACGTACATACATGTATGGTTTATTGGATGAAGAAGTACAATTCAAAAATTAAAAGTTCAATCGCTTCATGTCGGGTTTTTTAAAGTTTATTCATACGAGGGACAAAAGTCAAAAGAAGGG
The DNA here is from genome assembly GCA_018326385.1 of Flaveria bidentis. Taxonomy (NCBI): domain Eukaryota; kingdom Viridiplantae; phylum Streptophyta; class Magnoliopsida; order Asterales; family Asteraceae; genus Flaveria; species Flaveria bidentis. Next base: position 12,262 of record BJCM01070295.1, read on the forward strand.
ACTAACATAAATTTCTATGGGTTAATTATTAAGATTTATATTATTAGAAAGACAAGCATGTTCAAATGGTCATAACCTAGACCATTAAATCCCATATTTTGTAGATGACCGATTATTTGGGTCGTCATGCACCGGTTGAAAACTTTTGTTTTCAAGCCTTTGAACTAAAGGAATGTATTTATCACATTTCACTAATTGTCACATTAGTATTACATTATTATTCACATTTAATTTATTTTATTTTGAAAATTATTTTCATATCCATCAATCTTCACTTCATCATTTTTTATTATTTAAATATCATTATGGGGGGTTTGTTTCACGCGATGTAGATAAATTCACACTTGGTTGCCACTTCCATAGTTCACGCTACCCTATACGAGGTTCTATGTGTGACCAACATGCCACCTAGGATCACAACGTGACTCACGGTATATTCGCTCGTTGGTCTTACTCTAGTTTCTCCTTTTCCATTTACACTCTTATGTCATTCTTTTTTAAAATTTCATGTTTCATGTAAAATAAAGCTGTTATAACATTTATTTTGTCAAACGAATATTTTGCCATTTAACTTGGATTTTGTTTCAGGATTTAGATTTGTTCAAACCTCAAAATATAGATGTATATCAACATTTGGGCCGAGACCAACTAGGCCCAAAAATAGTTAGGCCCAAGTAGGATTTTATAGAAGAAGCAATTTATAGGATCAGGTTCTTTTGTTCGGCTTCAAGCCTTCAATCACGGGACTATTTAGGGTCTTGCTGGGTACGCCGCAAGTGTTTTTAGGAGAAACCGAACCTAATCGTTACGATGATCAAAATGTGACGGTTTGAAAACCTAGAGGTGACGATTAGGTCAAAGTGTAACGTATTGTCCTGACAAAAGTATATTTATAAATATGCACAGGTCTAAAACAAAAAGTCACGGTTTGGCCAAACCCTGACGGTTCTCATCCATTTCATGTTTTTTATAAAATTGTTGATTTTTTTATAAAAAAAAATATAGAATACTATACTCAAAATCATACATAGTTACTATTGTTGTTGTTGTTGTTGTTGTTGCTGCTGCTGCTGCTGCTGCTGTTGCTGCTGCTGTTGTTGTTGTTGTTGTTGTTGTTGTTAATTTAATATTATTATTGTTATTATTTCTATATTATTTACTACTACTAATAATAATAATAATAATTATTATTATTATTTTATTATTATTGTTATTATCTTCTTACTCTAATAAAAGTGTATATGTGGTGCCACGTGTCAATACTACAATTATTCTCACCAAAATTTTCTCGCATCTCTCTCTCCTATTAAATAATTACCTTAATTACTAATAATATTATTTTAATAATTTTTAATATATAATTAATTAAGAAAAAAATCTATTTATTAAGGTTATTTCTAAATATTGATATTTTTAAAAACAAAAAATAATCAAACTTGGGAGTTGTAATAAGAAAATTTTTTGAAATAATATTTTTATATGGTTTGTTTTAGAACAAAATTATTTATTTTAAAAAAAATAAAAAATAAAAAATTTAGAAATTGATATCACTATTTTATTATTTCGGTCATATCATATCTTAAAATATCATTGTATAATTATTAATTAAATTAATATTTTATTTATTCAACCCGTGTAATACAAGTGTTTACTAAAGCTAGTTATTATTATAAACTTAGAATATGTTTCTTATCAACTTGTTTTTATATCTCTCTAAATTGAACACTTTTTCTGTTTCCATTACAAACTCCAATTAAAATTTCAGCCATTAGGAAAAATTAAAGGTTCACTATATGGATGTTGAATAAAACACAATGTATTGTGATCATTTTGGAAAAACTCAAAACCTTATTATTCATTCCTTTTGTAAATAAATAGTACTAGTTAGTTCCCTACCGCGCGTTGTTACGGGAAACTCCCCCTTTTTATCTGAGGTTGTTTTTCACGACATTTAGAGTTTTGTTAAACATATGGTCTTCTAAAGTTGTATGATCAAACTTCTTAGTGAGCAACCGTAGACAAAGACTTGGGCTTTCATTTGTAGTACAATACAGTAAATTAGACCCGCGGTTTACGACAACTTTTATTTCATATTACTGGAGAAATTGGAGGAGTCGTAATCCTAATACCTCGTCGGTTGGAAAATTGCAAAAAATAGGTTACAAAGTACTTCATGTTATGACATATTTAAATAGTTTTACAACCATAAATATCCGTATTAAGCCACCAATATGAGTCTACAGTTATTATAGAACTTGAAACATGTGACATCTGTCACCAAAAGGTCCGTCAATTGGCGTGTTTCCGTCATCTTTTCGTTAGTCGCTCATTTCTCATCTTTATGAACTATCTGTGTGGATATCATACTTGTTTGCTTTGTTACCTTCTACGTTTGTGCTCTTGTCGTTGCATTGCTGCCACTTAAACCCTTACACATATCACCACCGTCATCATGAAATACACCACTTTTATATAAATTTATTGTTATAAATAAAACCATTTTTAAGTTACAAATACCATTAATTACATTTTTGTCATTAATATAA
>BJCM01070296.1:0-10678 GCA_018326385.1 Flaveria bidentis
ATCGCCAATCAAATAGGATTCCGCACTATTTGGTTTGGTATACACGTAAATCAGTTAGTACTCCATACTTAAACGGTCCTAACAACATGCATGTTGTGTCGTGTTAACTTATAAAACTTAGAACGAAACGTAAAATGAAGATTTGCGAAATATGATAAGTGTAGGGGAACAAAATTGAAAATATAAAAGTTGTGAGACTAAATTGCAAAAGATAAAGAGTTTTGGATGAAAAGTAAATAAAATCAAATTTGAGAAGTTAAATTGTAAAAAATAAAAACTTTGTGTTAAAAGTGAAAATTCAATTTTTTTGAAAAACACGTATGCATAAAGTACAATACCATTATACATAAAAAAAGATTAATAATTAGTATAATAAAAATATAATTAAAGTTTAAAGAAAAGATAAAGGTGGACACAACTAATTAAACACATAATATAACCAAGTAAGCATATCAAAGTTGGTAATTAATATTATATAAATTAATTACTAATTTTGATTTCTATTATTGAGTGAGTTGTACACTTGTATCTTTGTATTTCTTTATTTTTATTATTATTATTTTGCTTTTTAACTCTAATAACATTAGTATGTACCCATGTGGTCTAAGGGTAGAAGGTTTCAACTTTTATGCCCGAAGAGTTATATGTTTAATGGGTTGTATTTATTTTTTATTTTTTAAATGTTAATTTTTTTAATTTAACATGATATTTTTTATAATTTTACTACAACATTTTTTACTTTCAACTTTTGTCTCATTTATTTTATATTTTTTACAATTTAACCTCAACATGTTTTATTAACTTTTTGTACAAGTATTATTTTTTTATGATACAACATAAAATCCATGATCATTTTTTATATAAATTATTATATATAATACATATTACAAATTGGTTTGTGCATAGGGGTGTAGTATCTTTTTCTTATCAAGTGATTTATGCATGAAAGTGTTATATAGCATCCATCATGGGTTGTATTGTGTCTTTTACCAAGTTGTACACACCCTTTGTTTTCTTTTTAATCTTTTACCTTTTTATTTTGACCTAAAATTTTTAAATCTTTACAATTTAACTTCAATATTTTTTTACTTTAACTTTAGTCTCCTTTACTTTTCGTATTTGGCAAATTTTACATTTTATGTTTCGGACTAGATTTTACGAATAAACACGTCGCACCTAGTGGCAGAGTTTAAACCACACCATGGGGATGGGGGGGCGAACTCTATATATATTAAAATTTTTACACGTCGCACCTGACTGAAAATTGTCATAAGTGACGAAAACAGGGGGTGGGGGCTCCTGGCCCATACAAAGTTTTTCTGATGGTCGCAGCGTGCGTGCGTGGTTTAATGTTTTTACGTTTTTTTTTTCGTTTAAGGGCCCCGTCGCAACGCGTTGGTCCTAAATCGGCATATTGTCTTATAGGTTTTACATTTCGCTTATGTGGTCCAATGTTTTTTCATTTACTTTTCTTTTGCTCTTATTTTATTTGTTTTTTTCTATTTCTTTTAATACGAGTTTTTTCGATGTTCGTGGTTTTTAAAGATTGGGTGCGAGTGGTGCTAATTGGCACGGTTTTACGCTTTCTGTTGAATAGTATGGGATTTAATTTTAGGTAGCATTTGGTACGCAAGAATGAGAGGCGGAATAGAATGAACCATTGAGGGTGAATTAATAAATGTGTGTTTGGTTGGTGAAGGTAATGGAATGAACTATTACATAGTCCTTGCCACCGTTGCCGCCAACCACCGTTGTCGACAACCACCGACCATCATCGTCCCTGCCAACCATCAGCCAACGCCGTTCCCGCCAACCATCGGTCATCGCCAGCCACCCACGATGCCACCCACTGCCAGCCACTAGCGGTGCCACCAAGAACAATCGATGGCCATTGCCACCGCCGAAACCCACCGCCAGCAAACGCAGCCGCCACAAAACACCGCCGGCCACCACCACCTCCGTTGGGAACCACTGCTGCAGGAAATCGCCGTTGGCCACCATCGCTGTCGAAAACCCCCACCGGCCACCACCCGCCATCACCAGCGTAACTACTTTTACATTTCATTTCTTCAATTTAGTAATGATTCATTTATTCCTAAATGGTAACAAAATAGGACAATAGAATGTAATAATTTATTTTATTCTCTCATCTATTCTATTCCTCTTTTATTTTATTCGTTCGTTTATTCCATTACCTCATACCAAACACTAGAATTACTATTTTCAACTTGGTTAGCCATTATTACTTGTATCTCATGTTTTGTAGGTTGTACTTTTTTCTTATTTTTTTACTTTTAACTCTAATAATTTTCATCTTTTATATTTAACCATAATATTTTTTTCACATTCAACTTTGGTCTCATATATTATTCAAATTTTTACTAAAATTTTCATATTTACGTTTTAGTCTAAAATTTTCGAGTTAATATGCCGCAAAATTCGTACGCAGTTCAATGTTTTTACCTCTGTTTTCTATATGGCCGCGTTGTGTTTTACGTGTCAAATTAATTGTGCACATTAGCATGCCACAACGAACACCGATGGTTTAACGTTTTTATGTGTATTTTTCATTTCTTTCTATTGTTTTTCATTTTTATTTCTTTTGTTTTACAAGTTTTTCCGGTGTTAGTGATCGCTAGTGACGATGTGGTGTTGATGCTACTTGACATAGTTTTACGTCTCCCAACACAACGTGTGGGGCTTAATAAAATTTTTATTTAACAATTAAGTTTATGTTAATTACTTTTTTGAATACAAAAGAATAAAGAATGGAGATCAAGTCGAGTTGGTAAAGGCCTTACTTAAATATTTTATTTATTTATTTACTTTCTGCTATAAATGTTATCTAAACTGGAATTGAGCCAGGTATAATGTTTCTTTTTTCTTTCTTTTTTTACTTTTGTTCTCAAAATTTTATTCAAAGTTTCTTAAAACTCATTTGTATTACTGTTATGTCGTGCTTATTTTTTATTCATGTTACAATATAAATTTTGTTCAAAACTTCATAACCTGTTCATTAAAATGATCATGAAACAAAGAAATTTTTTAATAATCTTCTTGAGTTTCCTATGAAAACATGGGTAACCGAGTAAAGCAGATTATTAGATCCCGGACTCTTTAAACGAGTTCAAGCTTAACCTAGGTTCATCCTAAGTTTTCTTTCTAACTCTGTTATTCAACTTAAACTAGTTTTTCGCCGGTCGTGTGTTGCGGCGGCAGTGTACGCAACGTGATAAAGTATAGATTAAGAATCGACCCGACTTGTATTTGGACGAAATTTCCGTTGAACCATAAAATAACTCGAATTCATACCGTTGAACGAAAATGCTTTATAGTTGAACTGCCTCTTTTTCAAACAAAATTATATAAAAACGTATAAAAAACATATAGATTACAGTTGTACCGATTCATTTTCGAACTATATTTACGTTGATACGTGGAGTAACTTGTATTTACCGTCAAATGAAAACATTATATATTTCACATGACTTATTTCTAAATATAGCCTACGTCAGTACGTAGACGGACGTTAAAATATAAATCATATCAAAGCATATATAAAAACATGTAAGGAAACGTTTTTATATTTGACCCTACTCATGTTGACACGTATATTAATAAGAACGTAAAAATTAATTTTTGAAATAAAAATTGTACTAAAATAAACCGGAAACATTTAAAACTTAAAAGGGTCAAAGTGGACCCGTAAGATTTGAATTCAACAAATAAATATAATTCACTAAATAAATACCGCTATTATTTTGATTATTTTCATTATATAATCTAATAAAATATTATTATTATTATTATTATTATTATTATTATTATTATTATTATTTAATCATTATTATAATTGTTCATCTCGTCACTATTTAATATAGGAATGAAAACATTATATATTTCGCATGACTTATTTTTAAATATAACCTACGTTAATACGTAGGCGAACGTTAAAATATAGATTATATCAAAGCGTATATAAACACATTTAAGGAAAAGTTTTATATTTGACCCTACTCGTGTTGACACTTATATAAATAAGAACATAAAAAATAACTTTTGAAATAAAATTGTACTAAAATAAACCGGAAACCTTTAAAACTTAAAAAGGTCAAAGTTGACCCGTAAGATTTGAATTCAATAAATAAACATAACTCACTAAATAAATACTGCTATTATTTTGATTATTTTCATTATATAATCTAATAAAATATTATTATTATTATTTAATTATTATTATAACTGCTCATCTCGTCACTATTTAATATAGGAATGAAAACATTATATATTTCGGATGACTTATTTCTAAATATAACCTACGTCAATATGTTGACAAACGTTAAAATATAAATCATATCACAACGTATATAAAATCATGTAAGGAAACCTTTTATATTTGACCCTACTCGTGTTGACACGTATACAAATAAGAACGTAAAATTAATTTTTGAAATAAAAATTGTACTAAAATAAACCGGAAACCTTTAAAACTTAAAAGGGCAAAATTGACCCGTAAGATTTAAATTCAATAAATAAATATAATTCACTAAATAAATACTGTTATTATTTTGATTAGTTTCATTATATAATCTAATAAAATATTATTATGATTATTTATTATAACTGTTCATCTCGTCACTATTTAATATAGGAGTAATTAATATAGGAGCAATGGTTTATTAATTATTTATTACTTATTTTTTATCATAATGTATTTTTAATGTAATCCTATATAAATACTTAAATAGTGTTGTATTGATATGTCAGGTGTTGTCCAATGCAATGCATTTCTACCTTCTAGAAAACACAAAGGATTATGTCTTATGTCTATTAAGTGGTATTTTTCCATAAATTAACGATCTTTAAAATACTATATAATTAGAATGTGTAATTGAACATTTGAACACCAACAAATTAACCCCTTTAAAATATAACTAGGTTTTTGTTTTGTTTAAAAGTCTATCTAAGGATTTTTGTATCCAAATTCGTTTAGTGAGGTAGAGTGCTTGATCAATGTAAAAAGAATATAAGCTAATGTGATGATGAACGCTATGATTGTACGAGGAAAACCCTTTGATCATTGAAGATTTCCGGCACAAAACCTCGGGTGGTGAAAACTATCACCACCGATTTATTAATATAGTAAAAATTGAAATACAAATGTTGGGAGTTGTGGGAGATCGAGCTAATGTGTTACCGCAATAATTGAGAATGTGTGTGCGTGTGTAGAAAGCAGAAATAGGAAAAACATATAACAACCTATCCTAAGAATCCAGTATTCTCTAGACTAAGTCATCTTGGCCGTTTGAACCTTCTACCACGTTCTCCTTAACGTCCATAAGCTTAATAATTGGAAAATGTGGTCAATGAACACCTGAGTGGCAGCTTGAACTCCAATTAACCTTGGTCGATTAATATTTGTTATCTGCTAAGAATGTCGAATCCTTGGAAGGGTGCGCCATCCATACAATGCTTGGTCAGGTGTTAGTTATTTTCTTAGTCATAAATTATAGTAATTTTAGACTATATTTCAGCATATATTTTGCATTAATTACATGCATTTTCAATTTTATAAAATAGTATTTTTGTGGGATGGAATCTATTTTTGTATATTTTTTTGGTTTCGATGGTTAATTAAATTGTTGGAAAATAAAAGAGAAGAGCTTAAAAGGAAATATCATTAAGTTTGGAAATTTTTAATGTCTCATAAAAAATCTAAATTTAGAACCCTTGAAAAAATGAGAGTTTGTTGAGAGGAGCATGATAAATAAAACTAAAATATTAAGTTGGAGATATCTTTGGAGGCTGAAAAGAAATCAATCTTGGAGCATCTTGAAAGATTTTATTGAAGAATCAAGTTCATCAAGCAAAAAGAGCTGTAGCAATTAGGTTCTTTTTGTTGGTTTTCGATTCGTAAGTTTTATTTTATTTTAGTTATGATTGATCTAGTCGTCATGTCCAGCTAGAACAATCTTTGATTTCAACATTAAGGTTTAATTTCTATGATTTAGGTTTGAACTTATGTGAAACGTTTATAAGATGTTTTTATTTTAATTGTTTGTTTGTTTGATTGATTCTTGATCTTATACCTAGATCTAATCCGGAATATATTAGATTGTTAATAAAATTAACAACTTTATTGATTTTTCTAATAAAGTTCTTCAAGTTTAAAAACCCTAATCAAGTTTTGATTTTTGATATGAGGAACAATTAACGGTTTGATTTTGTCTATGAATTCATTCTCGTTATAGAATCACACAATCTAGTTAAGCATATCGAACGACGTGTGTGTTTAATTATAATCGATACTTCTATCATTGCAACCCACACCCTAAGATCCGAACGACGTGAGCTTAAAGAAGCGGGTTGGCTACAATCAACGAACTGCTGTTGATTGGACATTAGATAGAGTGGATATTCGAACAACGTGATGTCTGGTATCGAAACAAACCATTAATTGAAAATTGTCATTGCACCGTAATCGTTAATGATCGTAAGCCAAATCAAATCAAAAAATTACCTTAGTGTTGGAATTAGTTTTTATATTTGAATTTACTTCACCATTTAATTAACGTTTTAGTAATCCCTTTTTCATAATTAAAAAATACAAAAAATGACAATTTTCGTTTTTCCAACAAAACCTTAACACAACCGTGTGGAATTTTCTTTACAGCTTTGACACGACCGTGTCAGCTCACTGGAATTTTTCTATTTTTTTTAATTTACTTTTAGTTTTAGTTTTTAATTAAAAACTCTACATTCCTTAGTTCATAATCAATCAAAGTAGTTGTGCTAAAATATTTTTTGTATAAAATAATTGACACGTATCCATAAGGACACGAACCCTACTTCTGCTCATACTATTTTTAGTGTGTGTAACGGTAGGTTTACATTATAAACTTTTATTTGATGGATTCGACACCTAACATTAGGATGCTGCATTTCTTAGTGGCTGCGAAATCTACCCATAACAGTTTTGGCCTCCCGTATTGTCGCGGCTATACAAGTTTTAACGACCCTAAACCAAAATCAAAATGGAGGTTCAAAACCACAAAATACAACAATATACACAAAGAAAAACACACCAAAACCCCAAATCTATAACACACTATAACACGCAGAACCCAAAAAATAAATCAAAGCTCAACACCATACACAAAATAGACGAATACAAAGGCGCAACAAGGCAAGACCATCCAATAGAAAACCAACGAAAATTAAAGCGCCAAAAAGAGCAGACAAAAGGAAAACCCAAATCTTAATTGCGAGAATCGTCAGAGTATCGATAACGGAAGAAAGAAAGCAGGAACCCGGGAAAAGTCAACCCCAACGAACCCTGTAAACGAACATAATTAAAACACATATCAAAGACACGTGTCTAGACACCAAAAAATCACAATAAAAACCTCACCCCAAACCTCGAACCCCTACCCAAAACAAACCCTAAAACACACACACACACAAACCACCAACCAAACATATTAATTGGAATAGATAATTGCTAGTAGGTTATACGCGTGCTTTTGCGGCGATGAGAGTTGAAAAAGTATATATATAGGTAGATAAAAAAATATAATGGCACAACGTTATATATGATTTAAGAAACACTAGAAGGGTGCCCACGTAATGTGGGGGGACGATATATTACATCCGACACGTGTTTCTAATTTTTGTTATTCTTGTAGTAATTTTACAAAAGTCTATTATATTTTCTCTAAGCTAAAATTTAAAACACCAAATAAATAAGTTTTTGTATGATGGCTTGTACATTTACGCATTAACGTATTGTAGCTCACAAAATACATATCGGTTCAGCCAAAAAATTACACCATAACGTTTAAAAAATACACAGGTTACAATTGTAGTCTCAAAACATTTTTAAACATGATAGTTAGAAGATATAACTATAATCTTAAAACAAATTAAGTTTTTTGGTTTATGGGTAGATAATGTAAAATTTTATGTAAGTTATAGTGAGTGTGAAATTATTATGTAATTAATTGTAAGAGATAATTTATAAATAATATAAAAAATACTATATTATTTTTAAAAGTGGTTGTATATTATGCATTGAGTATAGTAATTGTTTTATTAATTTTATGGTATCTTAAGTATATCCATCTAATATGTTTTATATGTAATATATATAATTCTAAAAACAAATAAAAGTAAGACAAAAAAGGGTAAAAGTATATATTAAGATAACGTTGTAAAACAGTATTGCATGAAAATTATTCAACGTTATATTAAATCAAATTTACAATTAATTAAATATTATATTCAAGATTTAAAAAATTATTTAGCTTTAGCAAAAAGGTTTAAAGTAAAGTAAAAAAATTAAATACAAGAAAAGAAATTAAAAATAAAAGCTATTCACAATAAAAAAGAAAAAACAAAGGGCAAGTCGAGAATCAAACTAAGGTAGTTGCCTGAGACGTGAAGGTTGCAGCCACAAAGCCATTACACTTGAATATAATAATAAAAGAAAATTACCGATTTTTGAATTTGTGAATAGAGAAAAAAAAAAGAATAACTTTTAAAAGATGAACAAAATTGAAGTATAGAAATTATTTTTGATTAAATTATAAAAAATAAACATAAAAATTCTTCTGATAATACCCTTGGCATAAAAATTAGCTTCCATTTGTGTAAAGAACAAATCAGTTACAAACGGTTACATAAAGATCATTCAATATGTTCTTTTCAAAGATAAAATGTAAAACATATAAATACATCTAAACTTAAGATTTATTATTAATTTTATCTTTTAAAAAAGTATACATGTGAAGCAAATTACTCTTCAGAAACTAACTCTTCTCCAGGAGCCGACCATTTTATTTTACTATCAATAAGTAATAAAATGTGGATGGAGTGGCTATGAACATTTCAAGAAAATTGTCACACACGTTTCAAGGTGGAATCTTTTTGTGTGTGTTCCCAATATTTTCAGAACTTCCCATCTACTTGCATCAAGATTTTGGTTCATATATTATCTTTTACTTGCAGTTGAAGCAAAGTAGGCTTTTGCAAAAAGTTTCAACTTAATCCTCCCTATATTATATTTGCAGGTTACAACCGACCCTCTAAATATTCACTTCTCTGGCTTCGATAAAAGTGCGTATAACTGGAGTACTCGCTACTCTCGATTTCTCATGTGGGCATGTTAGGATCTTTATTCTTATTATTATTGTTATTTTTTAACGGTGAATGTGTGATATTTTTAAAATATACCTTTTATTTTAATCAGAACCACACTTTAAACTTACTTGCTTATGTTTATTTTTAAGAAATTTATTAGAAGTAAATAAATTATAGGTTTAATTATGAATGTTACTAAAGTGGGTCGTTAGACTAAATTATTCCTCTATAGTTGTTATCATCTTTGTGTATTATTATCAAACGTCCATATATAATATACTCAACTGTCCCACATCATTAAATGTGTGGAATACACGTATCCATGTAAGTACCGATATGACTAAACAATTTTTCAAGAATCAAATTGACAATACAATAGTATATTCACTGCAAGAAAAAAAAAATTAATCTTTTTTGTGTCACAAATACATATGAAATTAGAATTTGCTACATGTAAATGACAAAAATAATGTAAAATAAATACTCGTGGAGAATGTTTAAGACACACTAGCGATGCCACATGCCACATATTTGTAACAAAAATTGGACGTAGCAAGTTGTTACACATTTCTCGCACATTATTTTAATTACCTTAACTTAATTATTCTTAATTAATATGTGGATTGTGACGCATTTGCCACACATTATTTTTATAAATTTAAATTGAAAATTTTATTTTACTAACACATTTATGACACAATGTTTTATAATTTTAAATTCTAACTTCATTTCAACGTCACATTTGCTGCACAATTGAAACTTTTACTGTTGTTGTTGCTGCTCATGCTCCTCCTGCTCCTGCTCCTGCTACTACTCCTGTTGTTGCTGATGCTACTCTGCAGGCCATCGGCCGCTAGGCTCACCACCCAACCCTCCTGCCCACTAGCCACCAACCACCAGCCCACAATCCAACACCTATAAGCACCATGATGACCAACCACCATCACCAAAATTACCGCATCATCACCCCCATCATAACATCACTACCATCACCATCACCGCATCATCGCAACAATACCGTCATCATCACCACCACCTTCACCATCACACCATCATCATCATCTTACCAAATCCCCTTCATGTTCCCTTGTTAAACCCAACAAAGTTTAAAAACACCAAAATTGAGGTGGTGCGGTGGTAGGCGCCTCGATTTAGATCTAAACTAGAGAGTTTGGTGGTATATGGTGGCTAGATTTTGGTATATGATAGCTAGATGGCGGTGATAGTGACCCAGGTATATGGTCGTGGTGGCTGGTGGTCGGATGGATTTTAGGGTTTTACAAGGCAAAAAGAAAGGGGGGAGTTAGTGATGATGCTTGATGGTGACAATGGACAGAGTTGGAGACGATGGCTTGAGGTGGAGGCGACGGTGACCAGTGGTGATAGGCGATGGTGGCGACCAGTGGTGATAGGCGATAGTGGTGACCGGCGGTGATGGCCGACAGTGATGACCAGCGGTGATAGGCGGCAGTGGTGACCGATAGTGATAGGTGATAGTGGTGACCAGCAATGATAGATGTGAAAATAATACACACACAGA